>OY101119.1:859020-1019630 GCA_956465555.1 Nitzschia sp. pyKryTriq1
TCAATTTGTAGTGTATTTGTCGGATGCAAATATCCTACCCATATGGAGAAATAATGCGACCTCACCAAAACTCCGCACATACGTGTAGTGGATGAAGGATTCACGTGGGGACAAAGCCAACAAGGATGACGACAATGAATATCCATGCATCAAATGTGTGGCGAGAATAGACGCACCGTTAGAAGATGTATGCACATACTTGTCGCAGGAGAGCGCTTCGCCTGAATACAACGACGTTGTTCACAAACACAAGGACATCGAGGAGATTTCACCAAATGCTAAACTATGCTGGAGCCAGTCGCCACAGATCCTCTTTTTGAAACCGCGAGACTTCGTCACATTTTGCCACCATAGATGGAAGGGGGACGGTACTGAAGTGATGGTCAACCAGGCCATGGATCATCCTGACTATCCGGCAAATGACCAAGAAAAAGATGGAAAGGCCTGCAGAGCCTATGCTCTCAGGGGCGCAAATAGTAAGTAACACAGCTACAGTACTACAGTCACGGGGAAAGTCGAATACAACGTCTCTCCTCACAATCAAGTATCCGCTACCACCACAGTACTCTCCCGATGCCCAGATGATCCCGACAATAAGACAATCGTCCAAATTGTGGCACATGCAAATCCAGGCGGCGTTCCACAGTGGGCTGCAAAGACTGCGGTCAACGCCTTGGCACCAATAGAACCTTTCAAACTGTTTCACAAAATCAATGAAAATGTCCAGCGGAATCAACCTCAATTGCGTGAGCGTCTTCATCATGCAGAAATGGTCGGCTCCAACCTCCCCAAGGGCAGAAGTCCACGACCGGCTGGGATGGCACAACTTGGATACGCCTGTTTCTGGCCCAATGGGGGTGGGGTGTACGAAGGAAGCCATAAGCAATCAAATGACAGTCCTTCCAATCACGATGCTACCACGAATTCAGAGGAAGAAAGCGACCGCGTCCTCGGTGAAGAACAACAACATGCTGTTGAGGCCGAGAGCCCTGAGGTACACTCTTCAAAAGAAGTTCCTGTAGAAAGCTTTTGAGAGTATCACATAAACGCCACACTACAGACTTTAGCTTAATGGTAAACTGGTCGGCAATTATGAGAAAATTAGATGTTTTGTCGGCATTTAAGAATAATGTACTGGGTGGATTGGTCACATAATATACACCACAGGATGCCCCTCCGGCTAAAGCAACAGAGAGATCTAATTGTTTATTTTCGTCGCCTGCGTGATCTTCCGCGGTCGCCGCGACTACCTCTGCGATGTCTGGAGTCGTAATTGTCATCACAACTCTCTTCGCTCGAAGCTTCATCATGTTCTCGATCTTCAGAAAACGTAGCAGTGGCGCCCTGGTTTCCGAAGGACCCGTAGTCAGACATATCATCAAGATAAACTTCTTCCCCAAACGTGCAGTTAACCAGTTTCTCCAATAACGTTGGATTTCGCAACTCTCTGGATTCCAAAGTCACTTCATCATTCCCTTTCTTCCTGCTCTTCTTCGGCGCTTCTTCTAGTGGCTCGGCAGATGGCGTCCCACATAGCAAGGTTAAAATTCCCTTGTTGCGAGGTTGAATCTGCGTGTTCGTGTTGTCATCCTCCGCAACAGAATCCTCGGGTGCATCCTTCGATGCTTCGGTGTTATCAAAGGTTTCATCTTCGTCATTGTCATAGTCCTTCGCCGCGTTTCCAGTGGTCAAGGCAGATCCTACCGTCTTGCCCAGTTGGGTAAATGTAGACGATTCGTAAAGCTTCTTGACCACCTTCAAGAAACGAACAAAGCTGAAGTTGTCGTTCAGGGACAGCTTGGCGGTGGATCCAGAGCGATCGGAGCGAGTCGTCCAAGAGTAGGGCAAGTCCATCACCATGCCAGTATCACAGGCATCAATTAGGATCGTGACGGTGACACCATATCTCATTGGTGCAAGAAGAGTTTTGAATATAAGAGTATCGCGAATGATGCCGCTAGTGGTGTAGTCACTGGGTACGATGACCTCGTCGTAGCTCTCCCCTTCGGCATCATCAGTCGAGTCCAAGACTCGACCTCCGTGACCCGCAAAGTGAATGAAAACAGAATCGCCAGGTTGACTTTGTTCAGATAATGCCTTGAAAGCTTCGGTTATATTCAAAAAGGTAGGATGTTGATGGTCATCGTCGTCAAGGAGGACGGTCATCATATCATCGCTTTCCGAAAACCCGTGAACGTTTACGATGTAGTCCTGCATGAAAAAACGAGCGAGTGAGCAGGACTGGCCCGAGATTGATGAATCACACCGCCTTCAATACGACCTAGGTAGCTTACCTTCATAGAGCGAACATCGTCATGGCTCGCTTTCAGTTGAGCTCCATTGAGATTGTTGTAGTTGCAGCCCACCAAGAGGGATCGCCTTTTGGACGTTTTCGGGTCAAATGTTTCCGGCACGAGCGAAAAAGGTTGGCTCAGATCAAACTTGCGAGTGGCCGTCAACGTTGGCACCTGCGCATATTCAATATCTTTCATTTCAGCTTTCATTTTTCTCAAAAGGGAAGCCCATGAAATAGTGGTGGCGTTGCTGTGATCATTCAAATCTAGCGATGCAAAGGTGTTGTTTCGGTTAAAAGCGGGTTCACCAGAGAGAGTCGCCTCCTCGTCTTCATCATCATCAAATAATGCATCGGAATTATCCACTGTTTGGGCCGCATCCGCAGCCTCGTTGGCAGCATCATAAAGAACTTTCAACATGGCATTACAACATGCGCCGCCATACGATCGACCTTTAAAATCCGAAATGTTAGGTCTTTTTTAATACCGCACACACATGCAATATATAGCAGAAGAACTTGTGAACTTACCTGGCTCTTGAGCTCCGTCTTGAGCATTGTATTCATCACTGTTAGGAAGATCCCATACTCTTCCATATTTGGTAAAGGAGCCTCCAATAACCCGAACATCTGCTGGAATGAAGGCGGCGCTTTTCCGGGCGTATTCTTCGCTTTTCAAGTTCGAAACCATGCGACTTAGTTCTGGATCATCGCGCCGAGTCAAGGGAAGGTTGTTACTATTGTTGGCAACCACCTGGAGATATGCCATGAGGTCTGCCATGGCAAGATTCACGTGAACTTGATCATCCCTGATACGCGATTGACGAGCCGTGTCATTCCTCCCTTCCCGGACCTGTCGGCTACGTCGGCCTTCTTCCCCGGAACTCCTCGTCTGGTGTTTAGTGCGTGGGGTAGTGGAAAGGGTTGAGACAGTCTCCATCTCTTTCTTTTCTTCTTGGGGGCCGTCCTGTCCGTAGCTAGCAGCGGGTTCGTCGATCAACGCCTCGGCCTCTAATTTGGCGTCTTTGATGTTCTTGTCGGCTTGTTCTTTAGATCCGTTTTCAACCTTTGAAGGCGAAGATCCCATGGTCTGAATAGGGGGATAGATTGTGATGCCTGATGAAGCCGCGATGGCGATTTCTTCACAGACTTTATCTGGTCTTCAATCGACGTCAATTACAAGTAGAGGCTGTACTGTTGTACTGGTACCCGCCAAAGAGGATACTGTAGTCCGATACGTAGACAAACACTCCAACCTCCAACAGCCCAACAAAACAGACAACAGCGACGAGCTGGCGGGCTGTTCTCGCTCCTCGTTTCATCGCCGATGCCCACCGACCGGATGCTCATTTTTCTGCAAAAATAATGCAGAGTCGGCATGGCAGACTATGTAAATGCATAGGCACGTATACCTGAATGGTTACATTCAATTTCTAAATAATCGTTTTGATCATATTGGTGATTGAATATAGAAATACAACTTCCTGTTGAGCTTGCAACTTGCTTAGCACATGAAAACATGATAAGCCCTGTAAATTTCAGCATCTTGTTTTTTAATGGTCAGGTTAGGTCCGCTCGCTCGCTCGCTCCTCGCCTGCCTCGCGCGCCCTCGCCTTTTTTCCATTTGGCCGTCCGTCTGTCCACACGCACTAACTAGCCCCTGGCCTGTAATGGTTCGTACCAGGTGCGGCGTACCTGGTATCGGCGCTCAACTACCAGTAGGTAGAGAGTACCGGTATGTACCGATCGAGCATACAGAGGAATATTACACCGGTCCAAGTACAGTCAGTTATAGTGTCCATACTAGATCTCTCTACTACTAGTAGAGTAGCTCTCTCTACTCTAGAGTAGAGAGAGCGCCCAGACTATCCTACTCTCTAGCTCTCTCTAGACATGCAAGAGTGAGTGCTGAGCCACCTGCAGGTCTAAATCCGAGATGAATGATTGATGATGATTGATCAATGTCTGTCAAAATAGTTACAAAAGATGACAAAGCATTTACGAAGGCTGACTTGTGCATGTTGCTATTTGTTTCCAAATCCATGATTCCATGTATCGGTACAGCTATTTCGTCTAAAAGTAGTTTTGTTAGAACACAATTGCCTTCTCTACTAGAGATCCTTGATGTTACTAGGAGTAGTTCTGCTAGTCATAGTATCACAGACTTTTACGCAGTGCCTCCCACAACCTTCCATGACTTCTTAAAGTCCTCAGTCTCGATAACCAGGTAGCCCTCGGCAAAACCAGGACTTTGAGGCTTGAACTTGACAACGAACTGAGTGTCGTCTCTTTGCATCAATGATCCTTCGGAAGGAGTCACGGAAAAGAAGGGAGAACTTTCGGATGTGAATGCAGCTCGAAAGTCGGCAAAGCCCATGAATGGATTCTGATGAAACGAACGTCATGTCGATCAAGAACAAGAGAAGAAAGAATGGTGTTGAGATCTTGTAAAACGCTTGCCAGGCAGATGTAAAACAACCACACACAACTCACCCTCAATGCGAATTCGTAAACAGCAGCGGGACCATTCATGCGTGCATTCAGTTCGATAGTGCCTTCGACATCTCCAACTGTGACTGAGCCAAAGCTTTCGTTCAAATCAAAATCCTACAGTACACCCAAATCGCCACAAATTCGGTGAGACAAAATAGCAGCACATTGGCACAGACTTGGTGGATTCTGAAAGAAAATGCTCACCTGATTGCGCTCAACTCCGAATTTCGCAAGTTCTCTCCAGTTTTCATCTTCTCGTTCGGTATTATTATCGAAGCTGTCGGTCTCGTAACGCTGCGCTTTTCGCTTTTGGAGAACTTCCTGCTGATTGTGCCAATTTTCCAACTGTTGGGCACGGGATGTTTCAACGCCCTTTGCCTTCAATTCTTCCGCGTAACCAGTCGCCGTCCCCCACGCATTTTTCGCACTCATGGACCTAGACGTGGCGAGCGAAGTCATGTCGAACTTTTCAAGTTTTCCGCCGCTACCGTCTCCTGCTACACCCATCTGTCCGTCTCCTCCATCAAATTCATTGAATTCCACGTAGCCTTCCCAAGAGCCCGCTCCGAAATTTGAGACTTGCTCCTTCTTCATCTTGGTAGCTTCCCTGGAGTCATCCTCTTCAACTTCTTCTTCCGGAGGGATGGCACCGAGGTTGTCAAGATATCCCATCAATCGTGTCGGCGCAACGGATCGTTGCTGTGGAGGCAGAAAAGCGCTGGCCGAATGGACGACCGCGCCGAGGGTGAGAGCTGTGATCTTCATTTTTGCTGGGCGGGTTAGTTAGATAGTGTCAACGATCGAGTTTCAAGTAGTAACAATAGCATGAGTATTGTGTTCCTGTTTCAGTTTCGACGGAGGTCGATGACACCTGCTGTGCGGAGAGAATGGCGAAGATACTGTACCTGGTACCTGGTACAGTACAGGCACCAAAGATCTCTATGGCTGCCGCCTGCTGGCCACTACCGGTAAACTGCTACTTGTACGTAGCGGCAGTCTACGGCAACTACTATTCGCTCGAGAACCTGCTTTTTATTCTTCGATTGTTCTTCGGTCGTCTGGACAGCGAATGACGTTTAAGTACTTTTTAGCAGTACAAGTACACGTACAGTACCCGTACTCGTAGACAACCAGCAGTATGATACCAGTACCGTACAGGTAGACCTGGTACTGGTTACACTGGTACTACGGGTAGTACCGGTAGACCTTTATGTATGTAGAATCAGTACCAGGAGGGTCATGCACCGCTGTTGCAGGGCTCACTTATGAGATGCACCCCGTTGCACCCCCTGCACATCAACCAAAATTTACTCCCACGACTGCCTGTGTCTCCTTTACAAGATTCATTGGACTAAACATAGTTGTATCGTGAGCACCATACAATGCCTACATACGCACTGTATGGTATCCACCATACAACGTATCGCAGTTGGCTGTATGGTTGGCACCATACATGATTAGGACCAGTGCCAAATAATGCACACGAGTCCTACCAGTCCAATTTACAAGCACCAGTCCTTTTCTTACTGTATCAGTAGGACCGGTGCCAGACCACTCTTTTTCACGAAACCACCTACGTACGTAGAATAAGCGTGGATGTAGTTTCGGGTTTTCGCGCGCAGATCACCGAAACGCCCAGCAGACTAGTTTCGGGTTTCCGCGCGCAGATCACCGAAACGCCCAGCAGACTAGTTTCGGGTTTCCGTGCGCAGATCACCGAAACGCCCAGCAGACTAGTTTCGGGTTTCCGCGCGCAGATCACCGAAACGCCCAGCAGACTAGTTTCGGGTTTCCGCGCGCAGATCACCGAAACGCCCAGCAGACTAGTTTCGGGTTTCCGTGCGCAGATCACCGAAACGCCCAGCAGACTAGTTTCGGGTTTCCGCGCGCAGATCACCGAAACGCCCAGCAGACTAGTTTCGGGTTTCCGCACGCAGATCACCGAAACGCCCAGCAGACTAGTTTCGGGTTTCCGCGCGCAGATCACCGAAACGCCCAGCAGACTAGTTGATGATTCGCTGTTGTTTCTCTCGCTCCTCCACGCACGAATTGCAAGGATCGAAAATCGAAGGGTTCGGTTGAGTCGTATTCTCGATCTACTACAGTACGGTACGCAAAAACGAAATTCGAAGAAATTGTGCAGGTATTCGCAATAGCAAACGATCTTAGTAGATCCGACGCAAGTGCTCGTCTGCTGTCACAGCGTACCAAATATTTTCATCCGAAAGCAATAATGGTCATGCGTGCATCTGTAAAAAGGCACCAAGAAGAAAGGCGATAATCAACACATACTTGCACTCTTCCAAGAAACACTACTATCAAACAACAACCAGTGAAACGAATTTTGATCAACTACTTGTATTCGGGCTCGATTTCTCGTTATTCCATATCAAATTTGTTATTACAATCAAATATATGCGTTTTTTCTCTTCCTTGCACGGCAATCTATAGTATGGCTTGCAAAGAGGAACAAAGAAGCACAAGTTATGAGAAATCCCTCTTGGCAAACTTCGCTTCGTCAAAAAATGTCGCCTGAACCTTTCTTCCATCAAACGTTCGTCCTTCCAGGCCTTGAATAGCTTTCCCTGCATCTTCGTTAGACGCATACTCGAGGAAAATCTTGGTAGCACCAGGTTCCCCTGCTCTTGGAATTTGAACGGATGTCAAATGCCCAAATTGGGAGCATTCGTCACGAGTATCTTCCATGATTTCGTTGTACTCGTCAGGGTTCTTCAAGTCTTCGTCGCTCAACATATTTTGAAGCTCAACAACCCGTGAAGGGGCCTGAGTAAAAGTGGAAGGCGGAGGTGCCATAGCCGCTGCGCCTTGCCCTGGGGCAGTGTTTCCCACCTGAAGTTCTCCAGACATGTATTTGGCCAAGATATCCTCCCAGTTTCCGTGATTATCGGGCGGTCCATTCCATTTGGAAGGCCGTCCGACCCGAAGTTGCGCCCCCATGAATGGGATGTTGTTTAGGTTCAGAGCAAGCGCAGCCTCCTGAGGCGTTCGAAGCTCGATGAAGGCAAACTTGCCAGACACCCGACAAGCAGTGATCGGGCTGCCCGCCATGATATTCAAACCCACTTGCTCCATTGCATTCCCCAGGAAGTCTTTTAGCATGGTTTCTGTCATCTCTGGCGTCGTATTTCCCACAAAAAGTTCCCTATTGACCTTCTCCTGCTCGGAGTCAACCACGGCACCAACAGGAAGCGATTGCCCCGTCAAGTCTTGCCATGTCTTTGTTGGAACAGGCGGGCCTGCATACTTGGAAGGGCGGCTCACTTTCAGCACAGCCCCCAAGAAGGGGATTCCGTTCAAACTCAAAGCTCGGTTGGCCATATCAGCATTGAGGAGCTCTATAAAGGCAAATTTCGTGTTCACTCGGCAATTCAAGATAGGCGTCTCGTGCGGGCCGCAGAGATTCACCCGCCGCATGGCACCATTTAGAAACTGGAGCAGCAGCATTTCGCTTGTACCCGGAGGTGTATTCCCGACAAATAGCTCGCGATTAATCTTTTCCTGGGCTGCTTGCTGCGCATTTTGGTGAATATTTAAAGAGATCTGTGGGTTAGACATCGTGGTACATACGCAAGGGTTAACAAGCGATAGTCAAGTCAAACAACAAAGAATCATCGCGACACACAATTTACGACAATCATAATTTATTATCTGTACATGATGCTTCTTCCTTACTCACCCCTCCAGCGGTGGCAAACATGGGAAGACTAGCTATTTGCTGGGCAGTCATACCTCCACCATAAGCTAGCTCCACTTGGTCTGAATCCTCGCGGTCTCTCGATCTGGACCGAGAGCGTCTTCTTTCATCAGTCATCATGATTAGATGTCAGTTGCGTGGGGACGACACGAGACGGAAATCGATAAATTCTGTGGATGGCAACGAAGTACAACGTCTCGCGTTAGACCATCACCGTCCAAGAGTCCCGAATTTAGCTTCATCCATGGGTAGCAAAGCGTCCCCCCTCCCTATATCTCCCTTTATGTTAGACCATTAGAACACGTCAAGCACGATTTAAACCCACCTGTTCTTCCTGACCAGCAGCACCCAGGGCGTGGATTCCAAATCCATAGGACGCCATTCCCTGAATATTTGTGGCAATGGCTCATGTGCCGGTCGGTTCGATTACGATTGAGTGCGGTACAAGTACCAGGTACATACCTGTCGTCACAAGTCGCATGAGAGGTCCTCAGTCCCCTCCCTCCGCGGCGCTGCACAGATGCCGCCGCGCGCAGATGTACATACATACCGGTACCGGTGTAGGCGCGTACCAGCACTGTACCGGTACGTTCAAGTGGTACCTTGTACCGGTAGTCGCTACCGGGGTACCACTTTTTTCAATTTTTTGGGGGGAGAAAAGCAAAAATTAGCTTAGCTAGCTAGCTAACGGTACTGTATGGTACGTACAGACAGTACTGTAGATAGCTACCAGCCCTCTGTCTACTCTACTAGTAGCAGCTCTCTCTCTACTAGAGAGAGAGAAATTCTGAGCGGGCCTTAGTTAGCGGTAATGAATTATTATTATATGTCATGAAGCACGAGAAAAAGCACGCAATATTATTATATGTCATGAAGCACAAGAAAAAGCACGCATTATTATTACAGTATATGTCATGAAGCAGAAGAAAAAGCACGCATTATTTGACGATCCGACTTTATCATTTAGAAAAGAAGAAAATCCCACCCTTCCCGCCCAGTGAGAAGTACAAAGTCATATGGGATTCGGGCGCAAGCATCTTGATATCACCTTTTCGGAACGACTTTGTTGGTCCCCTCCAGAAAGCCCCACTCGGATTGAAACTGCAAGGCATCGCCAAAGGATTGAAGGTCACTCACGTTGGACACGTCGCCTGGGCATTCAAGGATACAACAGGAATGCTTCGGATGCTGCGATATCGGTCTGGACAACCAGTATCGCCACGCTTCACTAACAAGCAGTTGATCGACCTCCTTTGAGTATGGCTAAAGGCTAACGCACAGAGTGTGAGGCCGAGGGTTCGAGACCGGACCTCAACCCCCTTTTTCCGAGCACATCCCGGCTGAAGGCCAGACGTGACTCCTGACTGCATGCATAGTGCAGTAGGGCGCCGCGCAACCGCGCGCGCGGGCGGGTACACGGTACATACCGGTACAAGTACGGTACTGTAGCTATTCAGTACAAGGTACCTGGTACTGTACAAGTGAGCTACAGGCCGCGCGCCCGCCGGTGATAGTGCCTGTTGTTCACAGCCGTTAGCCAGGCTCGCGCGTATTCTCACGTTCTTACATATCCATATCGCTTGCCAGCTATGTGGACGCCACGCCGGCCGATCATGTGTATTCGTTTCAGGCAGTCGCCAGACATCGTTGGTTTTGTCAACCAAGCGCACTCCGCACACTTTATTGCCAATTTGCAATAATCATCATCGGCTATTCCCGAAAACCGCATCCACCATCCACCGACCATGAACAGCACCATCACCTTTGCCAACCCTTCTATTCTTCGCGAGTACTCTAATCTTCCTCTCAAAATGGACGCCATCCCAAAAGAATTTCAGTTGCCTCTCGTTGTGGTCGTAAGTGTATGAATCTTCTTGGTTAATTGTAATGTTGACATGACCATTTGTATCTCACGCATATTCGTCGTCGCAAATTGGCATACTTTGTTTTGTCGTTTGTTTTGGTATACAATTATTTTTTGCTGCAGATTGGTTTGATCGGCTTTCTCATTGTGATTGGAATGTCACGCATGTCGGCGGTCAAAGATGAGGATAAAAATGTTGAATTTGAGTCGTCATCGCTGTCTTCTCCAGCACCGACTACACCTAAACGGTCCACCCGTAAAACGACGCCCCTTTCTAAGAAAGAAGGAAGTGTACAGACTCCGGCTGGACGACGATCGGCGCGTTTGGCCAGGACCCGAAAGGAAGACTAGTTCAGTTGGAGCTTTGCTTGATAGAAAAGTGTTTCTTTTGATCTAGAAGGGACGGGAGACACTGGCGACGTGACTTCTTCGTACTTCTGCGGTTTGGGATCAACTTTTTGTCGCCCTGAAGACAGTGTCGCGGCGGTTTCGAAACTGAAATGGCGCACATTGGTCGAAAGGTTGACGGGGCTCTGGGGTTCTGCAGTACTTGGCGTTAAATTACTATTAGAGTGTCTGTATCACACGTTGTTATTATCATAAAGTCATCGCTCCGCACCTACCTGCATCCTCCTATTTTCACAGCGCTGGGAACAAGAGAAGTCGTCCAGCGCTTGGCATTTGGGTACAGCATAGACAATCATACCAAATGTCAAAGATACGAATAATAAAACAAAGAATCGTCTAATGCGATTTTACAGATCCACCACTCGAGCTAGTTTCTGGATGCGGTTGAGAAGGACGTCTCCCTTTTGGATCATTTCTCGATATTGGGCGTTCTTCAAGTCGGGTCGGTTGGTAACAACCACTCCACCATATTTGTCGATTTTGGCTGACAGACGACCCGCAGCAATGAATTGACTGGCATGGTGATCAATGAAATCCGTCGAAACTCCAAAGGCGTCCGCCATGGCTTGAAGTGTCACCGACTGATATGAGTCCAAAAACTGTTTGTAGGCCAAAATGTGAAGTTCTCGCATCCAATAGTCCAAGTGAGGCTGCAAGTATCGGTCTGACTTCAAAACAGGTTCCACTTCTACCATAGCATGTAAGTATGCCTTGTAGTCACAGTCATAGAGGGACTTGATGAGGTTCATCTGGTAAAGGTTGGCGAAAAGTGAAGCAGTGAGCAAGACCGGCAAGCACAAAAAAGTGAAAGGAAAAACAAGCATGGTGCATGCACGTACCACCTGTGGGATATCTGTAGCCACCGAAAGTACTTCAGGTCCATCCAATAGTTTGCTCTTGATTTGTGGTCTTGGAAGACTGAGCAGGTTCGACATGATTGCATATACGATGAAGTCGGAATAGGAACAGATTTCATTGCAAGAAAAGGTTGCAATGCAGTCAATCAACAGCGATGCAGCTGTCTTGATGTCCCGCTCCAGCAGCCGTGCCAGCCCCCGGTAAACCTTCAAACGATTACGTCGGTCCCAGTCCCCGCCACCGCCTTCCGTAGCTAATTTTTGGGCCTGTAGTTGATAACACGTGCAGCGCCAATGTGATTGTGAGTGCGTTCTCTCACCAAACCAAAACTAGGAAGGCCTACATAACAATCCACTTACACTCTCAATGAACCCAGCACTCTTCTTTTCATCTCCATAAAATGACGCTACACGGGAGGACTCCATCATGGCATCAATTTTCTTTCCACTCGAAACCTTGGAAAGATCCAGCAACTTCTGGTAGGCTTCCAAGGCTTCATCTTTTGTCAGAGCCTTGGCCGCAAATCGAGCAATATTGACTCGTGCATCCATGACTTCCATATCTCCCATGTTCTCCTTTGCATCTTCGACCTTGGCTTCGAGGTCTTCCATGTGCTTGGCATGCTTGTCTTCCATTTCCTTCAAGGCCGCCTCGGATAGTGTACCGCCCCCACCCAAGCTAGTTTGCAGGGATTTGTAAAGACTAGGATTCTCCAGTTCCGTCGCGATTTTTTCAAAGACTCTTGCTTGAAAGGCAGCGTCGATACCGGGGGCCTTGACAACCAATTTGTGGATATCCTGCGCCAACGACATTTCGGGGTAGGGAGAGGCTCCCTCCTCGGAAGCGGACGGTTGTCCCCGCTTTTTGGCGGGCTTCGGGATAACCGGAGCAGTATCTGGAGTCTTTTCTTCTTCCATGGTGTTGTTTCGGGTGGGGAGGGGTAATGCAAATGATGATGCACGAAAAAGTATCTGATGGGTAAGAGGATAATCGTTAGTCCTCCAAAGTCATCGCCGCCATCGTCACGAGGCTCTCTGTCATTCCGCGAGCAGTCAATTTTGGAAGTCCTCGGATCGTTGTCGAACGAAGAGCGACAAAATCCAGCGACGAAAAAGAGCTTGGATAGTCCCCGAATGGACTTTCTTAGAGCTTTTTTTTGTTGCGAGCGGCAAGCCAGTCTGTCCGGCCACACTTTGGTGGCAGCACGCGTAGAAACACAGATGGCGGACGGCGGAGCGAGATGGCGATGATTGATGGCGGGAACTCGAACAATGCCGCGCACTTCTGCCGCCAAGACAATTATTTTGTGCTTGTTGTTGTATCGATATCACCACTTACCCGTTTGAAACAAGGTACCCCTCCCATTTGCCTCTTCTACGCACATCAAGAGCCGTAAAATGTCTGTGGAGTTGGATGTACAGCGCTTTTATACTCGCCTCCGGAAGTTGCATGGTAGCTTTCGTAAACACAAGTGAGTACTGGTAGTCGATCGGATCGTTGGATTGGAGGCTGTTGTCTGTTGTCTGTTGTCTGTCTGCTGGATATTTGATGCACGCATGATGAATGGTGGTTCTCACGCATTGTTTCATTGTTTCTTTCTTGTCGTGTGTGCGTGTGCCTATCGTCTTCAGTAACAACTGGGGCGGTGCAAAATCCTTGTGTTTGCAGCGAAGCAGTCTGAATGACGATGAACCGTATCTGCGCAGTGTCGTCTTGCAACAGTGGCTGTTTGGATACGAGTTGCCCGACACTATTCTCTTGATCACCGAAGATGGGAACGTCTGGATCTGCGCTACCAAGAAGAAGTGCGAGTTCCTGAAACCTGCCGTCGATCAAGACGAGGATTTCAAGATCCACCTGCTGTTGCGCAGCAAGGAGGACAGCAATGAAGCCAACTATGACACGTTGGTCAAACAAGCGACTTCTCGAACTTCCGATAGCAACAAGATTGGAGTTATCGTGAAGGAACGGGCGAACAACAAAGCCAATGGGGGCATTGTGGGGCCCTTTGAAGAGCGACTGGACACCAATGTGGAAGAAAAGCTCATCGAACTGGTGGATATCGCACCGGCCTTGGCTTTGGTGATGGGGCAAAAGGATGACTCGGAACGAGATTTGATGAAGAAGTCCAGTGTCCTTTCTAATAAAGTCATGAAGCACGGCTTTGTCAAGCGATTGGAAGAAATCATTGAAGATGAAAAAACCATTACGCACGAAGCTTTGGCGACAGAAATCGAACAGATCCTGGAAGATCCGAACAAGATCAAGCTCAATGTGCCGACGAGTGATGTGCAATCATGCTACTTCCCCATTATTCAGAGTGGTGGAAACTATGATATTCGAGTCTCAGCTTTATCTTCATCGGAAAAGCTCACGCCAGATATCATTACTGTCTCGCTAGGCGCTCGCTACAAACTCTACTGCAGCAACATTGCTCGAACGTTCTTGGTGGATCCACCCAAGAAGGTGTCGGAAATGTACGAAATTTTGCTAGAGGTCCAGGAAGCATGCTTAGAGCAGATGCGAGCAGGAAATCAACTCAAGTCGGTATACAAGGCTGCTGTCTCCCACTTGCAAAAGAATGGCCACGAAGATCTTATTCCGAAATTGCCCAAGAACTTGGGTTTTTCTCAAGGGCTGGATTTTCGCGATTCGACTCTGACGCTGTCGGCCAAGAACGGTGTTACTTTCAAAAAAGGGATGACCTTTTGTCTTTCCATTGGGTTTCAAGATTTGGAACTTTCGTCCAGTGACCTTGCCAACACTCCTGACAATAGCGCGGTATGTTTCTTATTCTTCCTTCATCTCTGCCGGTGCTCTTTTTGCTTTGATTGTGTACCAGCGCTCACAATGAATTTTTTTCGTGTCCCAGGTTAAGAAGCTCAAGAAATATTCGCTTCTAATATCCGACATGGTCAGTATTTCGGACACATCTGCAGATGTCATGACCAAGATGGGTAAAGCTATCACCGATGTGGCCTACAACGTCAATGATGAAGATGGCGACGGGGACGACGACGACGATGATGACGACGATGAGGAGGAAGAGGAAGACGACGATGAAGATGCCAAGCTAGCGCGGAAGCTGTCCCGAGAACCAGCGAATGCCAATGGGGAACGTCGATCAACGCGATTGGCCAAGGACAATGGAGCGTTGGCGGAGGCATCGGAAGGTACGGCAGAGCGTGAGAGACGGCAAATCCAGCTCATGGTTCGACGTAATGAAGATCGCTTGCGGGAGATTGCTCGTGAAAGCATGAAGAACCGAGGCAAGAAGGACGAGGAAGACTTGGCGGAAGAATTGGAAACCTACAAAAATACGAAAGAGTATCCCTCCAACGTTCAACCCAACCAAGTCAAGGTGGACATGGCGAATCAGTGTATCCTGCTGCCTGTGTTTGGAAATCCTGTCCCCTTCCACATTAGTACCATCAAAAATGTGGTGCTGCCCGATCCCGACAACGCTACCCTCTTGCGTATCAACTTTTACACCGCCGGTATGGCTGTTGGCAAGGACGCCCCGGCGAACATGGCCAAACTTGTCCAAAAATACGCCCCCTATGCTTCCTTCATTCGAGAAATGACCTTTCGAAGTCTGGACGGGCACAACTTGGTTCAGGTACGTTGCTAATATTTCAAATGTTGTCGTTACTTTTATTTTGCGGTTGACTTACCGTCTTTCATCCTTCGCTTTCAGGCCTTTCGTCAAATCTCCGAGCTTCGGAAACGAGCCCGTGCTCGAGAACTCCGCGAAATGGAAGAGGCGACTCTTGTGGCACAGGAAAAGCTTGTCCGTACGAAGAATGAAAGAGTGCCGCGATTGTCCGATCTTACAATGAGGCCGGTATTTGCCGGAAAGAAGACGCAAGGAAATCTTGAAGCTCACTCCAACGGTCTTCGATTTATCTCGACAAGAAGCGAGGTTGTGGATATCATGTACAACAACATCAAATACGCCATCTTTCAGCCTTGTGAAAATGAAATCATGGTCTTGGTCCACTTCCATCTCAAGAACCCTATTATGATTGGCAAAAAGAAGCACATGGACGTTCAATTCTTCACCGAAGTCGTCGATGCGAGTCAAGCCGTAGACAATGGCCGACGAAGCATGTACGATCCTGATGAGATGGACGACGAACAGCGTGAGCGCCAGTTGCGAAAGCGACTGAACCAAGCTTTTAAGGATTTCTGCAAAAAGGTTGACGCTGTAGCGAAGAAGAACAAATATCATTTGGAGTTTGACATCCCCTATCGTGATTTGGGATTCACCGGCACTCCGTCCAAGGAGATGGTCACAGTTTTGCCAACACTGAATTGTTTGGTGAATCTCACAGAAACACCCTTCTTTGTGGTTGATTTGGATTATGTGGATCATGTCCATTTTGAACGTGTCACTTATATGAGTAAGGCATTCGATATGATTCTTATCAACAAGGACTTTAACAAGATGCCGTGGCGAATCGACATGATCCCGAATGGAGACAAGGAGGGTATTCAAGAGTGGCTGACAGATATGGAAATCACATACACAGAAGGTCCAATGAACTTGAATTGGAAATCCATTCTGGCAACTGCCAAGGAGGATGATAGATTTTACATGAACACAGAGGACGACGAAGTTACGGAAAAGGAAGCAGGCTGGGAAATTCTTCGCATGTACGGTAAAGACGAGGAGGAGGATGAAGGCGAAGATGAAGATGATTCGGAATTCGGCGAGGAGAGCGTGGCGGAGGAAGAGGAGGAGGAGTCAGTCGACGACGATGATGATATCGACGAGGAAGCCTTTGATTCCGAAGAAGAAAGCGACTTTGACGCAGACGAAGAGCTGGAAGAGCAAGGAATGGATTGGGACGAAATGGAAATGCAAGCAGCCCAGGAAGACAAGCGCAAGCGTCGGATGGACGTCGCCCAAGAGCAAGAGCCTGCACCTCGAGCTAGTCGTGGTGGCGGCAGCAAGAGGCGACGTCGTTGAGACCTTTTGGGGAGAAATTCTTTTCGCTATCGTCTACTAAAGAGTACAGATACTTGAGAGATTGTTGCTTCTTGGAAATGCTCGTACTCGTATCGTACTGACTGCATTACCTATACACATAGTTTCTCTGAAGTCTGAAGGGAACGACGACGTCCTCCATCTCTTCCTCTTCTCTGCTGACAATGACAGCTAGCCTGGATTGGCTTGATATCTTTCGTCTGGCTTGCGCGCCCTCCGTCCAATAAGCTCTGACTTGCGACTTGCGCGTCTTTCGCGCACACAACATTATTTTTCTAGCCCGGCGGGTTCGCAGTTCGCATGCATCATCGACCTATCATCGCGACGATGAAAAAAGGGTTCTTTTTCTCTTTTCTCTGCAGTTTTTAGCTTCATAGCGAGCTTGAACCAGTACAGATAATACTGTACCGTGACAGGTACTCGAACCAGCCAGCGCAAATAAACCAGGAACATCGAGCCCCCGACCATTCTTTAACGACACTACGTACGTCTTGTTCGAGCAACACAACATTGCACTCGATCCCCAAATATCATTCTGTCTAGTCTATTATTACCTTCATCAACTTCGATTGAAACAAAATGGGTTGCGCATCGTCTACCCAGGTCAAAGAGGTTCGTGTTCCTTTCTTCGTTCGAAGGCAGCTGTGTCGGTTGTCCGTTGGATGTGATATTTTTTCGATTTTCCTTCGTTTCTAATATCTTCTGTCCATTTCCATCACTTACTTGAAGACGCCAAAGCCTACCGCCGCCGCCGCCGAACAGCCAAAGACGGAGACGGAGGAGAAGCCCAAGCCGCAAATCTTTGCGATTATGCGGAATGGTCACGAAGTCATTCGAGGCGGTATGATTGAGGTCAAGACAGCCCTGGACAAGGACGACTTTGACACCGCCAAGAAAGCGTGGGAACATCTAGCCAAGTTCGAAGGCATGCACAAAACTATGGAAGAGGGCAATGGAACCGGTGCTAGTCCCACTGGATTCTTCAAGTGAGTACCATACATAGCTTAGTCAAAACGACGGGTGATGAATCCGTCGTTTTTCTGTGCAGACTGACATGCTGACCCACAATTGTACCTGCCATCATTTTTCTTCTTTGATCGATAGGGTGCTGGATCTCAAGGCAGATGGTATTGTTACCACAGAGGGTTTGTATGGTCTTCACACGGACTTGGAAATTTATGAAAAGGCCGTCAACAAGGCCATAAAAAAGAAGGATTTGAAAGCTTTGAAGATTGCGTACCCGAAATTCATGGAAATCAACGAGGCTCATCTCAAGAAAGAAGAGGATGTGATGATGCCAAGTATTCAGAAGATGATGAAGGCACAGGAGCCTTTGAAGAAGTTCATGGTTGTCGATATTCTGCCGACGGTGAAGGGATCTCCAGACTGGGAATTTTTTATCAAGTACGCAAATACAATCCTGGACAAACATCACGGAGGAATGCCACGAGCTCGTGTATTTGATCATGCTCTATGGGCCGCCGCAACCCCTGAAGAGTGGAAAACCTGGAGTGTTTGGATGAAGGAGTCCCTGTCGGAAAAAACGTACAAGGAGCTGGAAGCAGTGTTGGTATGATCGATTACACAATACCTGGTATCGGCGAAAGGATAAATGAAGTATCCAAGCCAGGAATGAGTGCATTCAAATCACGCTTCTAAGTTGTTTTATTCGTCTGACTGCATACTTTCATCATCAAGCTGAATACTGTCATCGTCGTCGAAGTCGTCGGCGCCCTCTTCCATCGGTGGCTGAAAGCTGCCATCATCTTCGTCCTCCATTGGCGAGTCGTACATGGGTGAGTCGTCGACATTCTCGACATTGCCATTCGCTGAGTCGTGAAACCCGTAGCTATTAGTTGTTGACTCGTTGACCGGGGGATTTCTTCCCTCAACGACTGCACCTCCACTAGAATCTGCATCTGAATGATCTCCAGTCTGAGCCACTTCGGTGCTTTGATCGACCAAAGTAGATCCGTCAGCGAACATCTCCGCACTGTCGTCGTAACTCGACTCCTCTCCGTTAGCCGGATTCGAGCCTGATTCTTCAGACTTTGCCATTTCGTGGTCGTCGCCCTGTGATTCTGCATATTGGCTCCAATCTCCTTCCTCAAGAGCTGCTTGAACACGGTCCGGTGTCGGCGGTATCCCCATACTCGTATTTTGCTGCATACTTCGGTTCTCACGGGGGTGAAGACCCTCCAGGCCCTTCACGATGGATCCACTCAAAACAATCAAAGAATGGATCTTGATTCTTTCTTTCTTGTCGATGTCTGCACTTGCCGCCAGGCTCAAAAGCCGAAGAGCAAACAAGTGTGTATTTCCAATCGGGACTGTCATGCTGCTCGCTCCTGTTAACGACTCTGAACTTTCGGCCTTCTCCTTGATCCATTCGCACATGTTGGCGTCTAACGTTCCCATGATGCCCTTCATTTCATCTGTTGGTCTTTCATGAAGTAGGTAGTTGAGGCGGCGGCAGATGATTTCTACTCCGCCCTCGCAGAAGTGGGCTACGCTTATTGTAGGGGCGCTGCGCGTAACGATTTCATCGACCAGACGATCTTTCCCGAATTCATACATCGCCAGCAAAAATAGCGTGCGAATATTGTCCATTTCAAATTCAAAAAGGTCCGACAGTACTTCAATGTCCGGGAGATACAGAGAGTCCATACTCGGGCCATTGTAGTATTTCGCGAATTCCACGACTGCATCTTGCATCAATGCTTGTTGGTTCTCTTCCGCGTCTTCTAAAGGAATAGCCTTTTTGAAGAGTGCACCTGGTGTGAATAGCTCGTAGAAAGAGGGAATGCACAATGCCAGCTTTTGAAAGTCTTGCGTTACTCTCAACGCTGCCATGAGCATTTGATGCGCTTCAAATGCCGATAGTCGAATCTTCTTGTTCTTGTCGATGAGCTTGTTCAGAATTGGACATTCGGCAAGTGGCGGCCACAACTCTACCCCTCCAGAGCCGGTCACCATAAGGTACTCCTCGCGCAAATTGACGATTTCAGCTTCATGCCACTCGAACTCGTTCAACATTTCCAGAATGGCTGAAGTAATCTCACTGAAGCCTTTGACCCATTCCACTTCATTAAAAAGTGGCGAAACCACTTCCGGAGAGATCTCTTGCACGTCGTCGAATCCAAACATAAGCGCTCGAAAGACAGGCCGAATACGACTTTGCCAGATTTCTAATCGTACTGCATAGGCTACTCGCTTGAGCTCTTCGACATCAATCGTTTTGAGCGCGACAAGGGCGTCTTCCAGTATTTCGAGATCTTGAGGCTGCTTTCCCCATTTCGCAGCCAAGAGTAGAGCTCGATGCGCAACCAACATCTTTCCAACATTGTGCTGTTTAAGATAGAGAAGCAAGGCACCAAGCCTATCGTCATCGTTCAAATCAACCATGTACTCAGTGCGTTCATCTGGGCTGAGCGTCGATGCCATACATGAAGTCTGCAAGGCTTTCCAACGCACGGGCGGATCTGCATCAGCCGCGGAGGCATTGAAAGAGTGGCTACTGATACTGCACGCATTTTCCAATGATACGATTTCGTCGTGCTTATGGCTCATCATCAACTCATCGTGAGCAAGCCACTGGAACGGTGAGAACTCTTCTGCCTTATCCACGTCATGAACAGTGAGCGGAAGCTGTCCGAGTTGAATTCCATAGAGCCGCAGAGACACCAATAAGCATACTCGGAGTTGACGCAATAGACTTTCCCAGCGTCCAACTAAAATCAACATATAGGGGTGAGACGTGCAAACAACCACGATAAGAAAAATCACCATATCGGTACGTACCAAGAGCCTCCTTCGAGATTTGCCCATAGGTCTTCTCTTCCTTTTCCTCGGCGACCTGGCTGATGGCCTCGTGGCAAAGAGTCGCCAACCAAAAGGCACGGACCAACTCCTCAGATCTCCTACAGAACTGATATATTGCCTCCATTGGCGCTTCTGAAGATTTCCGGTCGTCGTCCAAATGAGCACTGATGTGTTCCTGTAACCAGCGCTTCACAGGCGACTCCTCAGCAAAAATTGCCTTTTTCGTGACTTCTTTTACAGACAAGGAAGAAAACCACTCTCCAAAACACTAACAAACTGTTAGCGATATGACCCACCATACCTTCGCGCAATCAACTACTTGGGTCTCACTCACCTTCATTACATACTCTCCATCACTTTTTGTACCTAGCGCATCGAATATCTGGCTAACCGCGCCGAAAGAGAAAACATCCCCCAACAAAGGCTTGAATATTCGAAACAGGATTTCCCTTCTAGTCCTTGTACTGTCGCTGAAGTAAATTTTGTAGCCCCCATTTTCCAAAACATAATCCTCGTCCATATACTTCTTTGGTGGTTCCAAGGCACTTGCAAACTCGTAGAACTTCATCGGCTCGATCGGATTCTGAGGAATGCCATCATCAATAAGAGTCTTGGTGATCTTTTCATAGGTTGAAGTCCAGCCAATGGCCTCCAGACCCCAGCTGGATGGCGCGATTACATTAGGAGCATGAACCCCAACGTCCTGGCTTGTCTCGTGTCGATGGATCACATCGTATGCCTTGGATATCTGGTCGTAATAAGCAATCTTGAAGGCCAACAACTGAACATGAGGATTTGTAAGCGCCTCACGTCCTGCCTCGTTGATCGCCTCGTCGAGCTTCTGCTTGCAGTAGGATATAGCAAGTCGTTGAAAGGTGGAACCGTCGACAGCCATTTTCCGCTCCAGAGTAGGAGAAGAGGCCAGTGTATCAAGAGCCACGGCGAGGTCTTCGACGGACTTGATTCGTTCCAATGCCTTGAAAACGTCAACTGACTGACATTCTACGTTGGTGTCACTGAGCATTTGCTTCAACTGATTCAAACGAGCGGCTGCATCCTTGGGTACCATGGTCAGAGTTGGTCGAGGTTGCTGGTTTCTTTCAAGATTAGTAATCCCCACCCGTTCGTCGTCTTCGATATCGATCCGTTGTATCTGATTCCTTTTGGAGAACGGAACGTTAGAATGTGCTAAATAGCAGCACGCAATGTATCCAAGGCGTGACATTTCCCGCACACTGACAACTTGCGCCTCGCGATTGACTTGGAGTGACAAAACCTTCGGTCCATGTCGTGTCCTCCATACTTCGACAACTCGCCGTTGGCGAGAGTGAATAACCAAGTACAATATCTTTGCCTTTTGACCAGATTTGACCTTGGTCTTTCGAGGTATTTCCATCCAGTAGCACGTTGTATCCCGAAAACCCTTCCACATGCGTATGATTTGCTTGGTTGATAGATCTACCAACGACACACGACCCAAAGTGTCCGCAATCGCTGCTAACTCTCCCTCAGGCTCAACGGTACATTGAGTCACTTGACGTGGCGGATCGTGGATCTCGCAGCCTGCATACAACTTGTATGGATCCAAATTGATCGAGGGAAAGGGTACATTCGGATCCCAGGCTTCGGGTCGCTCTACCTCTGTTTCAGCTGCGGGAGGGGCCTCCTCCTTCGACCCCTTTCCACCACCTGTCAACATTCCAAATATACCACCAAATACCGTTGAAATAATATTGCCGGATTTAACTTCTTCTTCGTCGTCGTCCTCCGGCTGTTCCTCTCGACCTCCAAATTGATCTTCGGAAGTATAAAAGGCCAGCGTCGGAAAAGATTCGGTCATGGCGCCTGCACAGTACACGACCGCTTCAAAGTTTTCCATCAGCTGGCGCTCTACTTGTTCAGCTATACTCGAATCAATAGGGGCCCCGGTCATTGGATCGAATTCTGGCTTTTTCCATGCCGGGAAGGGTGCCAAGGGCGACGGATGATATTTGGGAACGGGAATGATGGTAAATTTGGTGGCTTCGAGCGGTGGCAATCGGGCTTCCCATCGAATGACTTTGGTTCCTAAAACTGTCTCGAGTGATTTCGGATTGGGTTGTGACTCGGTATGCTTTTGAATGACCGAGGCAAAGAAAGCAGCATGGTGCAGTCGGATCCCGGTTCCATCCCCAAATGCCAGCCAGACATAGGTGACAGCCTTTCCACCTTGAATGGTACCGAAAGGAACTAAAGAAGTAACCCCTTCGGAAGGCTCAAAAGGAACAATCCGACGAGGCGCTTCGCCATTGGGTCCGGGAATACCTCGCCGATGCGATCGCTGGTAGTCGGTCAGAGTTGCGTATGGCAAAGGTTCGAAATAGGTCTGCACGTCCTTTCCGGCATAATAGTTTCGTCGCGTCAAGGATAGTGACTTGGGCTTGACTGAAAATTCTACAGAGATGACCCGGCTGTGATTGGTCCCTACCACCAAAGCTACTCGAGGAAGTGGGGCAACAGGTACCAGTCCTCCACTCATCAAGGACATCCCTTGTTGTTTCCTTGCATTTTTATCGGGCACAACATTTTTGTCTTCCGCCGAGAGTTTCGGGATTTCCAATACCAAAATCGTCGAGCAGGTGACTTGATCTTCCCCTTGCATCACCAGTACTTCGACGGGAGACCCTTCGGTCGATCCTCCGTCAGGCGTCTCCTTGACTAGTTGTGCCGAGATGCAGCGCCTGGTAACAGCCATCATGGCCACAACGCCCCTTTCTTTGGTAGGGATCCGGCACATGTGAATCTCTGGATGCTGAGGGTGTCCGAAATAAACGGGATCTTCTGGGAGCTTGGACTCTAACATTTGCACATGAGACAATAGAGCGCTGACGTCGATATACTTTCCTTCGATCTGGAACTCTTCTTCCTCCTCCTCAGCTTCCTTTGCTTTGGCCTCTTCCCCACCTGATGCCTCCTCGTTCGATTCCTCGTCGTCATCCTTTGAGCGCTCATTTAAAGGCACGTATTCATCTTCATATTCATCATCCGAGTCTGCGAACAATAGGGCGTCTAGCTCAGTTGTCATGATGATTGATGATTGATTCAGATTGATGATCACCGACCGTTCAGAATTCTGACCTTCGTTGCCGCCGAGCACGAGAGTGAGTGAGTGCAGGCTTCCCAGTTCTTGGTGGTGGTACTGTATGTATGCGCTATACGTAGAGGCGCTGAATAATACAACCAAATGTTACTTCTTTGTGGCAAGTTCTGAAGGGCCGTGATCCGAAGTAATGTGGTGTAACACAACAGTCGATAGTTCTTACTGCTGTATTTTATTACGCAGTCACGCGCACACTGTCATCGTTCATGCGTTTGGCGCAGATTTTCAGGTCATCGTCTTGTGCCTCCGACGATCGCGGTGTGACCATGAGTGCGCGCCGGCACGGCCGAACACACATGAAAAATTCGGGTTGTTAGTCGAAAGAGTCCAAAAGACGAACGATTTGAATGCTACTGCGGATGCGGGTATGATGCATGGAATAAAAGATTTTGGATGATTTATGATACAGTAGACTATGTAGAAATCTTTTGTCAGCCAGCCAGCGCCGACAACAACAGAAACAAAAATACAAACAATGAGCAATAAGGAGAGGATAGCTCTAGTGGTAGGAGCATGCGGATTGGATCGTCTTTTGACAGTCCCGAAGTATCCCGAAGCAGATGCCAAAGTTCGAACGACAGCCTACAATGAAATCGGAGGCGGAAACGCCGCGAATTCGGCTGCTGCCATGGCAAGGCTGACGGATGCCACATTTCTTCAAAGGAGTGGTGACAAAGATACGATGATTCGGGTGAAATATCTCGGCAAGGTTGGGCAGGACCAGGTGGGCCAGAAACTCCTCGATGAGCTGAACGATTCCAATGTGGACACTTCCTCTCCGCTTTGCCTCCGAGGACCCCCCGGATCGACGACGTCATTTACCACCATCATCGTCAGCGAGCAAGAACACACACGGACTTGTCTCCACACACCCGGATCATGTGGCGAGCTTACAGTGGAAGATTGTCAGAATGTCGACATGGACTGTGTTTTCGAGAATGTGGTCCATTTGCACTCGGACGCACGCCACACTTCCGCGTCGTTGTATTTGGCTCGCCAAGCGAAGCAACGCGGGATCACGGTCTCCTGTGACTGCGAAAAAGATCGACACAATCAGGATTTGGACAGACTTTTGGAAATATCGGATATTGTTTTTACAAATTCTGGCTATCTGGGAGACTATCTTGCTCGGTTGACGCGACAACTGGAGCAGGAACGGAACATAGCTCCCTTGCTGATGCCAGCCACGACAGTGGATACAGCTACATCATCATCAATGCTGGGCGAACAAGCTATTGAAGCAATTATAAATTCGCTAACCCCAAGTGCTTTTCTCGCACGATGGTACCCGCAACTTGGGCGACAAGTGATAGTCACACAGTAAGTTCCCCTCCAACAACAAATATTACTGTTGCGCCGATCCCTGTCGATCCTACTATGGTTCGGTTTCTCATGGTTCACGATTATTTCACATGGAAACAGAGGGAGGATGGGAGCGCTTCATTTCAAACTAAATCATATCCAACACGTCAACGAAAAGCAGAAGCAACAATGCGGGCCCGAAAATGCAATAAGCATCACGAGAAAAGAGGCGGGCGGGGCAACATTATACTTGAACCATCGTCACAACCAGTCAACACGAAGTATTCAGGAAACCGAATATATTGTTCAGCCATCAGGTGTCCTATTAGACGTTAGCATTGTTGATACTACGGGAGCCGGTGACGCATTCATTGGTGGATATTTATTGGCAATGCTTGCCAACGATGATGAAAATGATTGTAGCGACCGTCCACTTCGCACGAGCTCCGAAGCTATCGCCCAAGAGCATCACACCGGCTTTGCAATGAATTTTGGATCCTGGGTAGCCGGGAAAAAGCTGGAACACCCTGGCGTGCGAAACGCCCTTCCCAGAGGGAAAGACGTGGACGACATGCTCGGCTTGCGGGGAAAAGATCTGGATGATAAACTGAGAAGAACCATATCTCCCTTCGCTGCCGGTTCCCAGCTTTTCTAGATTAATCTACTAGACAGTCATCTCTTTTTACAACAATGGTAAAAGTTTACTTGTATAATGTCGAGGTTTCTCCTGACACTGCCTGCCGCATCTTCAAGTAGTCTAGTGGATATCGGAGGCTTGGCGTACCATCACCCCCACTCACCATACAAACGTTACGCACCAGCGCACAATTTTCTCTCTACTCTCTGGGAGGGTTACCATAATATGTACAAAATCAGCGAACACTAGAAGAATAGTCTTCTCGCTATCATGATTGTCGATCGTAACTCTGACGTATGTCAGGCAATATCCCCTGCCGGTCTATATTGTACTCCTGGCTACAAAGCTACTCTCCTGCCCCTGATTTCGATTTTGTTTCTCATTGCTGGACAAAAGTCAGAAGACGCGAAAATATTTCTGGACCAACCTTGCTGAGTTTCAGGGGATGATACATGCCTCCTCCTACACCCGCAGACAAGCGGATGCATTCCATGATCATGTCGTATGATCCTCGTAAGTGAGACCAGTCCGTGCACAATGGCACCACTTCGACCGAGGGAACTGGTGGTGAAAAAGTCATCGGCACATCATGGCTCTTAGACAATTGAGCAACGCCTCCTTTGGGGGTCTTTGAAAGCGTTTGGATGATCCAGTGGACTATGGTTGGAACTGCGCATTCTAAGAATACTTCTGCCTCTATGTGGGGTCTCGCTGCTCGTTCAAAAATACCCGTATATTGTAGGGGCATGTAAAGGAAGTCAGCTTGACAGCTTCCGGGGAAGGAAAACCGATAAGTGATGCGAGATAGTAGCTGCGAAGTTTCATTTCCGTCAAGGATCACCTTTGTTGCTGTTGCTGTTGCTGTTGATGATGATGATGATGATGATGATGATGTTGATGTTGATGTTGATGTTGATGTTGATGTTGATGTTGATGTTGATGTTGATGTTGATGTTGATGTTGATGTTGATGTTGATGATGATGATGATGATGATGATGATGATGATTCATCTTCTGGTGTGACAGTCATAGTGATGTTCGAGTAGGCGGAAAAGTCCTCCCACCAATCGCCATATCTCGAAAGCATTGCCACTTGTTGTCCCAAGCACATACCCCAATGATCCCAGTGGGGCAATGCACCGACAAGACCTGCAATGGAACGATGAATTGTGCGATTTGTTGTTGATCCGTCACCTTGAGTATGTTCGAATAGAAAACTACCCGGTACCACTTCCGAAAATTCGGTACCATTTGGCCATCGTCGTCGCTCGCGCTCAACATGGATTGAATAGGACCTTTCTTTTTCCATTACTTCATTATCAGCGCTCGGGGATTTCATGATTGAATCGTTCGGTAACGATTTGCGACCGTTGTAGAGTCTTGTGATGTTAAGTAGAGCATCATCGTGGAGATAGATGACTGCATCGGGTGGTTGACCAAGAGGCCAGGACACATTACGATCTTTGTAGGCAAGCATCGTATCCAAAAGGTTTTCGTAAGGTGAGACATAACCCATATCGTCCGCTCCGACTTGAAATTCAATCCCAGCCGTTGTAAGCTTCTCTTGGGTCTTGACTGAAAAAGGACCCGCCACCACGATACGGGCAAAATATTTCGACCAAATCTGTACCCAGTTCTTCACAGTTTCAATGGGGGTGTCAAAGTTGAACTGCCCCATTAGGACCACATTGTCGGGGTGTCCTCTCAATGGAATGTCATGATTATTTCTTGAAAAAGTGCCCGGGGATGATTCTTCACCAAGCATACTACTTGTATTGTCGCTTCGGATCTGTATGCAATTGTGTCGCTTTTGCGGCGGTGGCCCAGTCAGCCTCTCATCCGTTGCACGCAGTAGGAAAGGGGTAATATTCGTGATGGAAGACCTCACAAATAGTGACTGTTTATAAAGCATGAAGCAAACAAGAACATATACGAGCCAACTCGTTATTTTCCGCTTTTGCTTTTGCTTTTGCTTTTGGCATCGGCAACTTTCCACTGCTGCCTCGTGGCGACCAATGGCGGCGATTCTCCTTTCGCCCCTCATTGAAACAAACTCCTAGCGCAACACAGAGGCGGGAGAGGAGGGATAGTTCTCGTGAGTACCAAGAAGAAACAATTCAAAGTGGATACCAGAACCACCAGTGCATCACCCCAATTCATTTATGCTCTTTGAGCTTGCTTTGAGTGAGGAGGGTGTCGTTTTTTCGTTTTGATGCGAGAGGTTTTAGTTTATGTGAGACGCAAACAACTACACACAACCGGTACATAACGGCTTTTTACAAACAAATACAACGTACTGCACGAGTACCTGCTATATAGCCTGGTAATGTCTGTACGAGTACACACCTACCGGTACATGCCGACATCCTCGATCGGCAGGCCCGCGTGCGCACGAGGGGGCAGGCATCTCGACCCGGCGGCGCGCTACACGTACAGTACCAGGTACGTACCAGGTACCAGGTACTCCTGCTCGGGAGCGCGAACTAACCGCGAACACGGTACGGACGTCATCATTCCATTGACCAATCAGAATGGTTTCACAAGGGATCCCGGCGTTAGTTGGGGTTGTTGTGTTGTGTGTTGTGTCTTCCAGATGGAACGAAGAAATGCCATCCCTTGTCTTCCAGAATTGATACGCAAATCAAGATTCCTTCAAAGACTTCAACTTGTTCAGAAAATAACGTATAAGTTGAAGTTGATTTGGAATCATGAAATCGAAATGGGTTTCGAGGTGAATTTTGACTACAACGTGAAACGCCAACGCAGAAAACAGACCACTGTGCATGCCATTGCTTGGCGCCCCCGTCCTCTTTGTTGTGCTCCTTGTTCCTTGGATGCTCGGGAAAATATTACAACTCAGCTCTTTCTGTTGACAAGCGAAAAAACGAAGGTGCAGCAGGAGTAACGAATCGGTTGTGTCTTGCGTCTAAAATCATCCATACATCTGGGGGAAAGCACCGTTGAATTGTTTAGATTTTGGTTTGCGATTGACAAATAAAAATATGGTTTCTACCGAGGATCAACGAATAATTTGGACAGCCGCCGGTCGCCAAAGAGCGTTCTCTGTGACGCTGTTGTGCTTATTTTGGTTATCAGTGGAGCCATCATCTTCATTACTTCAGCCAAGCCAGCTGAAAGCGTCGTCATCGGAAAGAGGAATAGGCGTGGCGACGACACAGATGGTGTCGGATACCAGGTCGTGGTCCAGCTCCAAGCCAGTATCCGTCGATCGATTTCAGGACGCCGGTGATGACAAATCGACAAAACACCGTGTACGAAAGAAATATCAGCGGAAGCGAATTCCTGAGACAGAGCGTGAACGTAAACGATTAAGCCGAGAACGGCAAGCAAAGTATGAAGAAATACGATCCAATGCCGATATTTGGAGTTTTGAATCCCTATTTCCCAAGGCTGTCTGGGACGAGGAAAGTATTGAACGAGATTTATATTCTGTCAAGCGACGAGATCGATCAATTCAGCGAGAACGGCAGCCGCAGCAAGCCAAGATGAGATCGAAACTCAAGACATCGGCGATAGGCGCAAGTTCTATGATGCGAGTGTGGAGGGAACCCAAACTAAGTTCCTTTGTCATGCCATATACAGATTCAGTCCTTGAGGAAAGAAGAGAAATGGGGTCACGGAACCAATATATTGAGGAGGACGATATGTCCGAAGAAGAAGCCAATGCACGGCTTTATGAAACAAGTATTGCAATGGATCCTGCCATTGGCACCGCTGCTAACACAACCGCTAGAACATTCTCCGAGCGAATAGCTGAACTTGGATCAAATAGCTCTGGAAAAGTGAATCATGAACTCACACGAATGGTTGAGGATAAAATATACGGCTACCGACGAGGAAGCAACCTCTACGACACCTCGCTCATGGGCGATGGCGCCATCAAGTTCCGAGAAGGCGTCCGATTAGGGAACGCGCTACCAGTCAACAACGCTAGATTGAATTACTTTGGCAAAAAAGAACTTCGGAAAGATCGAGTCGAGGAAGCACAAGAAATGTTTGAAATGGCGATTGGAATTGATCCGCGTGATGGTCGAGCCTACCTTGGTCTCGCTCGGTGCGCGGAACGACGACGCGATTTCACCCTGGCACGAAAAATTCTGAGCATCGGCATCGCGAACAGTGTCTCAGTCGGACCAAATAATGTACCCGATGCTGGTGCGAATCCATTTTTGTTACAGGCGCTTGGGTGCCTGGAAGAAAAGGCCGGAAACTTGGCTCGTGCCGAATCTTTGTTCATTGAGGCCGCCAAATCCCGTCCTTCGCATGCGGCTGCTTGGGTCGCCTTGGGTCAACTTCGAACGGTCAAATTCCGCCAAGGCGCCGCTGCCGGTAGAGCCTGTTTCCAAGCTGCGGAACGTGAATTGCAAAAGGCAGGCCTACCTCCCAACGCTCATGTCTACACGGCATGGGCATCCATGGAGTATAAAAAAGCAGGTGACGTGCGGCGATCACGGAATTTATATCGACTGGCACTCAATGCAGATAAGCGTTGCTCCGCAGCGTGGCTGCAACTCGGCGTCATGGAAGCCAACTGCGAGAATTGGAGAGAAGCCGAACTTTGTTTTTCGACGGTTCTGAAGTTCGACCAACGGAATTCACGTGTTTTACAGGCATATGCACTCATGGAGTCGAAACGACCAGATTCCGAAAGTCGCAAAGTGATTGACCTATTTGAACGCGCTCTGAAAGCCAACCCCCGTGACGCTGGTGTGCTACAACCGTACGCCTTGTATGTTGCGCAATTAGGCGATATCGATTCGGCACGAGAATTGTAAGGAACTCCATGGTGCAGAATTCTTATTCATTCACTCATATTTCTCGTATTGTCCGCGTGTCTCACAGAATGTTTGTCTCTCTCTCTCTTATTCAGGTTGCGACGAGGGGCCGAGGTGAATAAAAGACATGCTCCCGTTTGGCAGGCTTGGGGGGTCTTGGAAACACGAGAAGGGAATGCGGATGAAGCACGACGAATCTTTCAGGAAGGAATTTGGGCATGCGCGCAATTGACGGGTGGTCAGTCTGGTGGATATGCTTGTGCGAGACTGTGGCAAGCCTGGGGCGTTCTGGAAGCAAAAGAGGGCGACTACGCAGCAGCTCGTCGGTGTTTCAGCCGTGCACTGGATGCCGACAAACGAAATATGGCGGCGATGACTGCTTGGACAATGATGGAAGAAACCATGGGCAACCTAAATGATGTTCGAGTGATCTTCGAAAGGGGACTGCGTCAGTTTGAGCCAGGAACGACCGAAAAGAAATTATTATGGAGCCTCTATGAAAAAATGGAACAAAGAACAGGCAATATCGTAGCAGCGCAGGAAGTATTTCAACGTGCTGTTCGTGAGTCCATCACCAAGCCAGAGGATGGTGAAAACTGGGACGAACTCGACATTGCTTCCATGGCAGTCGGTGCAGGAAACAAGGACGCAGAACGCTCTGATGAAGAAGTCAAACCCGACAAGACCAAGGAATTTGAAGTGCTTCGGTGGGACCAAGATTCTAGCTCCATGAAAGGCGAAGTGTGGATGAATGAAGGGTCTGTAGAAGGAAAGGTACCAAAATCGACCATGGATAAGCTGAAAACGAAGAAGAAGTCATAATATCGATGACGCCTCACATGGAATAGACACGTAACACACCCCATAGACCACCTATGATAGAGATGACCAGCTGTTTTTATACCGGAGTGCCTGCTATCCGCTATGCTATTAGCTCTTCGAGGCGTCGCAGACGGGGGTTTAGCTACTAGTAGGAGGAGCAATTGCCGCAACATGCGTCAAGACAGCCCCATTGAACTCCTTCCGAAAAGTACCGATCCACATCCGCTTGATTCCGAAAGGGCTTATGCCATGGATCTTTTTCGTGGTGAAACTTTCGTTTGGCAAATTCGTATAATGCATCGTCCAGAGCCGACATGAGGGGATCCCAATCTTCTTGAGCCACTTTCAAATTTGCTTCTTCCTTGTCCTTTCGTCTCTTGCTTTTCTCTTCGATTAGGTATGGTGTCGTAACAGTCGAGTAGTTGTGCCAGTGATAGGCTTGCGCCAGTTGATTGTAACTCGCCTCCATGTCTTCCACAAACAAAAAGTGCGCAAACTTATCGGCTCGCTGTAACGTATACTGAAACAGCTCCCGTGTGATTTGATACTTGGGATGGCTTCGACACTTGGCCCCGCAAAGAATACGAGTATTCCAGTTATCAGGTTGTCCCCGAATCCATTGTTGAAAGGTACCCAACGGATCCACGCCTGGTGGGATAGGTCGTTCTTTGGTACGTATGTCGACAATGGTGTTGTTGCCAGAGATCCAGGAAGCATCCCCGAAGCCTCCCACCTGAATACCTGGTCCCACGGGAGCTAGCCGTCGTAAATGACTCCAATGGGAATAGTATCGCTGTTTGGAATCCCTCAAGGTGACAATGTAATCATAATAGTCGGGTGCCATGCTATCGTACATTTCCCGTTCCGTCGACACAAGATCCCAGTAGGTGTGATTTGCATATGATAATTGAGCTTCCATTGTGTCTTTGCCTCCACAGCAGTACTGATCACGTTGGACATTGCAATTGCTTCCTTTATCCGTGTTGACCCGGTTACGGTAGGCCATGCCACAAAACATGGAGCCGGCACTTTTGTGAATATGCACGTACATCAAAACACGAGGATATTTGCGTTTGTAGGGACCAATGGTCGGTCGATATGGTTTGCGTTTTCTTTTTAGTTTTTTTGTGTGGTGTGTGTTGTTGAAAGTCTTTGGCCGTGCAAGCCGTCCTGGCAGTGCCTTGGGTTTGAAACCGCTGATCGCCTTTATCGCTTCCGTCACCTCCGAGGGGTCGTCTTCGTCGTCCCTGTTTCGTTGATGATGATACTCGATTGGATGCTTATGAAAAGAAACCGGAGGTGAGTTGTTGTTGTTGTTGTTGTTGTTCGTATTGTAATGAGATATCGACGAGGTTCCAGTTCTTGAAGTAGAAGTACTCTGAGAAAAAACACGTGGGGACGGATGATCATTGATGATCCTTCGGGGACGATCAATGGCGTCCTCCTGATGAAGATAATCCGAGAAGGACACCAACGGACCTGACATCTGGGCCGACTGAAAGAAAGTCCACACGGCACAAGAGCACATCCCCAGCAACAAGCCATAGCGCAGTCGCAAGGCGCGATAGCATTTCAAACCCATTATTTACTTTATATTCGTCGCCATTGGAGACTGATACTACAGCAGTGGAATAGGACAATAGTTCGTTTTTGTTGATTACCCAGGAGTATGAGTATTCATTCATTCGTAGTTTACTTGTAGTTGCTCTCTCTCTCTACGATGACAAGTATGAGTAGCTATACTTGTACCGATACTCTACTCTACCGGTAGAGAGAGTAGCTCTTCCGAGTAGAGTAGTAGTAGAGTAAAGGGCAGAGCTCTTTTTTGCTGGTGGTTGGCGGTCTACCGGTTCTGTAATAGCTACGGTACGGTAGGGCGACTACCGGTACGGTACTTGTACAGTAGTACTTGTAGTAGAGAAGCACTTCCTGGCGAACGACAAAATAATTGTGCACTTCCCGGCGACCACAACGACTTCATAAACAAGTCCCCTTTTTCAAAACACAGGTTTTCGACGATAGATGATGATTCGATTCATTCCCCCCTTTGGTTTGGCATCCTTCTCTCGCCACGCGCGTATGTACGTACAGCGCGCCGCCGCCAACCAATAAGGGAAAAAGCTTGGAAAAAGGAGGATCTATTTTTACTACATAGTGTATTAGACGCGACGACGACGACTCAATTATATCTTCGAAACACTTCTCATCCCAAACAACGAATTATTCAACCACTACATACTGATCAAACAGCTGACTGTACGAACCTAACTGACTGCAAGCATGCCTAAACCAAAAAAGGGAAAGAGATCGTCGCCCAAGGATGATATCGAAATGAATGACTGGATTGCTTCTTTGGCAAAGCAATCGGCTTCCAATAACAATAACAATCACAACAATAACTCAACGCCGTCGGGAGGGCCTTCGAGCGCGGTGCCTTCCAAGGAAGAAAGAATACAAAAACGAAATGCCAAGAAGGCGAGACGACAGCTACGTCAAGAGGAGCGAAAACGACCAGGCGATGATGTAACTACTCCTGCTGCTGCTGCTGCTGCCGCCGCTACTGCAAAGATGCCGCCAAAACGGGTGTCCGATCAAGACACAACAAAACGCCGTCTCAAGCGTCTCGCCGAATTATTGCTGGAGGTACGAAAGGAGCACCGTGATGACCAGCGGCGACAGTTATACACCCCAGACGAGGAGGCCCATCGGATCAAGAGAAAGCGACCGCTGAATGAAATCAATATTCAGCCTCAGCCATCCGATTACAGTGGAATTGGATTAGCACGGAAAAGTCTTTTCATCCCGTTTCAGGATCCGTCTCATATTCCGAAACTAGAGCAAGAATTTGCAGAGCATATCCCTGGATTTTTCGGAAAACAGCGTACCAAGGCTATGAAGAAACAGCTAGACGGCAATATGCTGTGGCGTAAGCTTGCAGACCAAAAGCAAAACGGAGGCGGTGGCATTCCCAAGAAATTTGCCCATTTATCGCCGGATGAACGAGTTCAAGCCATGATTGACGCGGGGATGGTATAACAAAGTGCGTACATCTTTCCTCGATTCAACCCAGAGCTCCTCTTTATCCAGTGATTGGGTTTCACCTCCGCTTCCTTCCTAGAGGAGTAGTGAAAAGGTAGGGATAGACAATTTCAGGAGAATATTACTTATTCCTTACTCTGCCTTCTGCACCGGGTCATCTTGAGACAGTCTTTGCAAAGCTCGGAGTGCCAAATTGACATGCAACTCTACCCCTCGTGGCAAGACGGACTCGTCCATGGCAAAATGGGGATTGTGCAAGCCTAAGTTGGTTTCTGGACTCTTGCCACTTCCTTGCCCCAACAAAAAGAAAGTGGACGGGATTGTCTCGGTAACAAACGAAAAATCTTCCGCGCCCATGGTCGGCTCAGCAACCGTGAGCGATCCAGACTCGGCGACGAGTCCACCAACCTCCTTCGAGAATGATTCGTAAAGTTCCGGATCATTGACGGTAGGAGGGTAAAAGTCGGCAGAATACTGAATTGTAGAAGTGCATCCATGAACCGCCGCTTGGGATTCTACAATATGGTCGACCCTATCCCTCAGGGTCCACAGTGTTTCGGTACTTAGCGCCCGAATCGTCCCACGCAGCAATGCCGAGCCTGGAATGGTGTTGAAGGCTTGACCTGCCTCAAATTTTGTAACAGATACAACGCCACTATCAAGGGGAGACACCGTCCGACTCACAATGGTTTGGAGGCTCATGACAATAGAAGAAGCAGCTACAATGGGATCGACCGTGAGGTGAGGATAGCCGGCATGGCCTCCCACCCCCGAAATTACAATCTCGAAGCGATCAGCGGCAGCCTTAACGGGACCAGGTCGAGATGCAATTGTACCCGAAGGAAGACTAAAAGAGAGGGCAGCAAATACAAAGAAGGTGTGTGAGACGGACTTGCTCCTCAAGACAAGATGCGCTTTCAGGTTGAACTTACTGTGGCCACATGTGTATGGCAAAGGCTTGTTGTGGTCTTGGATACTGTGTTAAGACCCCTTCTTCTCTCATGCGCTTGCCGCCTGCACCTCCTTCTTCAGCTGGTTGGAACATAAGGCGAATCGTTCCATTGATGCTTCCTTCCATTTCCTTGAGGACGGACGCCGCACCAAGAAGCATTGTCGTGTGTCCATCATGGCCACAAGCATGCATTTTCCCTGCATGCCTGGATTTGAAGTCATCAATTCCTTTTGTGAGTTCGAGAATCGGTAACGCGTCCATGTCGGCACGCAATAATACACAGGGCTCGCCACCCGTCCCAATATCTGCGACGATTCCGTAGCCACCAGGTCCTGGAATTCTGTCGGGATTGGTATTTTTTCCCCAACCAGTTGTGAACGGAATATCTAATTGACGGAGCACACTTTGCACATAGGCTGATGTTTTTTCCTCGTTGTACAGTAGCTCGGGATATCGGTGCAGCTCTCGCCGAGTGGAAACCAAGAAATCTTGGAGCTTTAGAGCTCGCTCGTGGATATCTTCCTTGAGACCTTCCGAAGTCGCCTTCGTCGGCGAAGCGAAGAACGAATCAACCACAAGATTCCGATGGGATTCAACATGTGACTTCGCTATGTCAACGCTATCGTCCCTTTTTTTCGCAGTTGCGTCTGCTTCATCCAGTACTGGTACTAGGTCGTCATCATAAATCGACAAACTTCTCCTGGCTTGAGTACGAAATGGTAAACCCGGAATGGGATAACTGCATGGATTTATGGTGGTAATGATAAGCCCGACAAGGAGCAAAAGAGGGAGGAAATTAGGTGCATATGAGGAAACGCATATTACAGGCGTACGGCATACAGCGTCATTGGATTTACCTTGTTTGTGACAATAGCCACCGCTGTGATGACGGAGAAAACAACGATCTCCTGATGATTTCTAGTCGCCCTAGGAAAATACGCATCGTTGCAAACTTTCCGAATGAGGGTATGATCCACTAGAGATTAGAGAGATGAGACTCAGATTATCAGCAGATGAGCAAGATAAAGTTATTTCGTCTACAGTGTGGCTACCGGTAGAGGGGTACAAGTAATGATGTTCCTGCATGTTGTCGTTTTTGTTGTCTGTCATCGGCAAACTGTCTGTGTACCAGGTACCGGTACAGTATTACCGGTGTGTTTTGTGTTCTCAGCGATCGCCCGCGTGCATCCTCTATCGTACTCGTACGAGTATCCAGAACAGATTATCTTCTCATCCTCGCGCGTTCTCCCATTTTGCTGTTTCCAATATAGGCGGATGTGCTAAAATGTATATGCCCACCGAACGAGGCCGCCCGCCCGCAGTGGACCTCGCTCACCCCGAGATATGATACTGTACTGTACCGGTATCATGGGGTTGTCCCTTATCTTGCTCATTCATAACTATGCTAGCTCTTCTATTTGTTTTTTCAACCAAGGTTATGCTCTAGTATCCTTAACATACAGTCATAACATCCGGTCATCTTGAGATAGTCTTTGCAAAGCTCGGAGGGCCAAATTGACATGCAACTCTACCCCTCGTGGCAAGACAGCCTCATCAATGGCAAAATGGGGATTGTGCAAGCCTAAGTTGGTTTCTGGACTCTGCCCACTACCCGTCCCCAACAAAAAGAAAGTCGACGGGATTGTCTCGGCAACGAAAGAAAAGTCTTCGGCGCCCATGGTCGGTTCAACACCCACGACCGATCCGGACTCAGAGACAAGTTCACCAACCTCCTTCGAGAATGATTCGTAAAGTTCCGGATCGTTGATAAGAGGCGGGTAAAAGTCGGCAGAATACTGAATTGTAACATTGCATCCGTGAACCGCCGCTTGGGATCGTACAATATGGTCGACCCTATCCCTCAGGGTGACGAGCGTTTCGGGACTTAGCGCCCGAATCGTCCCACGCAGCAATGCCGAGCCTGGAATGGTGTTGAAGGCTTGACCTGCCTCAAATTTTGTAACAGATACAACGCCACTATCAAGGGGAGACACCGTCCGACTCACAATGGTTTGGAGGCTCATGACAATAGAAGAAGCAGTTACAATGGGATCGACCGTGAGGTGAGGATAGCCGGCATGGCCTCCCACCCCCGAAATTACAATCTCGAAGCGATCAGCGGCAGCCTTAACGGGACCAGGTCGAGAGGCAATTGTACCCGAAGGAAGACTAAAAGGGAGGGCAGCAATACAAAGAAGGTGTGTGAGACGGACTTGCTCCACAAAACATTCATGGCCAACTGGTGATGAAAGATGAGTTTGAACTTACTGTGGCCACACGTGCATGGCAAAAGCTTGTTGTGGTCTCGGATATTGTGTCAAGACCCCTTCTTCTCTCATGCGCTTGCCGCCTGCACCTCCTTCTTCAGCTGGTTGGAACATGAGGCGAATAGTTCCATTGATGCTTGCCTCCATATCCTTGAGCAGGGCCGCCGCGCCGAGAAGCATTGTCGAATGGCCATCGTGGCCACACGCATGCATTTTCCCTTCATGCCTGGATTTGAAGTCATCAATTCCGTTTGTGAGTTCGAGAATCGGTAACGCGTCCATGTCGGCACGCAATAATACACAGGGCTCGCCACCCGTCCCAATATCTGCGACGATTCCGTAGCCACCAGGTCCTGGAATTTTGTCGTTGGTATTTTTTCCCCAACCAGTTGTGAATGGAATATCTAATTGCCGGAGTACGCTCTGCACATGGGCCGATGTTTTTTCTTCGTTGTACATAAGCTCGGGATATCGGTGCAACTCTCGCCGAGTGGAAACCAAGAAATCTTGGATCTGTTGCGCCCGCTCGTGGATATCTTCTTTGAGATCTCGCGAAGTGGACTCCGACGGAGCAGCGAAGAACGAATCGACCACACGGTTCCGGTGGAAAATAGGAAAAGGGTTGGATGTGTTGAAGTCAGCGACTTCGTCGTCTTGAATCACCGCACCTGCGATTGCGCCGTGCAGTTCAAGTTCGAGCAAGGGGTCCTCACCGTAGGTTGGCACACCACTCTTTCCCCTTGTCCCACCAAAATGCAATTCTGAAATTGGAGAACTGAAGAAACATTGGGAGTGAGGCCAGATGAGGTGAGTGAAGTGAAGTGAAGTGCTGATAAGGATGACTCGACGAAAGCCTCGTCGGGCATTACGCGTATGTTTCGGCATGTGTTTCCTACCTTGTTGGTTGAGACAAGATCCATTGCTGTAATGGCGGAGAATATAGCGATCCCTTGATTGTTTCTAGTTGCCCGAAAATCCCTCGGCCGACCACCGTGAATAGTATTAGAGTCAACAATTGCCATGGCTTCTGGTTTGCTAGTTCTAGTCCTATCGGTATTTGTAGAGGATTACGCATGGTGTCAATGGGTTGTGGTTTTTATGACATTCAAAATTGTGGCCTTTCTCTTTCGACTTCGGAAAGAAGCCGACGAAGAAAAGGACGATTGATTGATTCGTTCACAGGCCTGTTTCGAATGGCCACGGAGTCTCTCCGAGTCGGTCGGGGGGGTTCCATGTTCCGGCTCCAAATTCCCGGCAGTATGCAGTTGCATCATGTACATCGCTCATTTCTTTTTCGTCGGGGTGGTTCTCCAAATATATTATCTAATGGTTCTCCCGGTTCTCCACGAAAGTCGACTTAGTCGACTTGGTCACATTTTTGCTGGACAGAAACGAATACTCCACGATCGACCGTGCGAACGTTTCAACCATCGCGACGCTCGCGTTTTACACTTCTCCCGTAAACAAAGATAAGTCTTGCAGTGGTCTTGCGAAGACGCCCACGTCATAAAGAATAAATCTTGCTAACAAATGCTACGACTGACCCTCTCTACATGGTACGAGTACTGTACGAAGAGTGATAGTACTAGTAGTATTAGCAGCAGCAACATCAAGAGGAGTAAAAACAATAGAGACTTCGTACTCTGAAGTCGAGAGGTGCTGGCTGGCTAGCCTGGCTGGGACTTGTGACCGAGCGTCACGCTACTGAGAAGGATCTCGTAATAACTCGTATTATTTTGGTAAAAACTTTCTCTCTACAAGTACTATCTGTAGCGAATACAAAAGGAGGGGGCGCTGCACCATGATAACGTGTCGTGAGCGCGGGATGACCTCTCGCCCGGCGCGCTCTTGACCGTCCGTTGGCTCCCGTTCCATCGTGACGAATCGTGATCTCAAAAAGATTTGGTTGTATAGGTTGTATGTGCATTGATTGCCGCCCGCCTCGCTTGTCGACGACGACTGACTGACGACTCACTCCTCATTATTGTATTTCCTAGTCGACCGATCCGACTCGATTCGACTCGACTTTGCGCAATGCAGCGTACCGGTACAATACACAGTACCGGTAACTATCGTACAGGTTCAAAATAATTGTGGTCCAACAAGACTTTCGATCTACTAGATAGTTAGGTGTTTCAATCACGGAAGATCTGGCAAAGGTACAAAGTACCATCTGAGCCTTTAGCGGTTCCAACACCCATGCACGTAAAACGACGGTCGAGAAGATTGTTGCTGTCGGCGAGGCTGTTTTTCATCATTTTTTTGTGAATGGCCCGAAGATCAGCACCTTTCGCGACATTTTCTCCAACGCGGATAATCGCTTGCGCACCAAGTTCTTCGAGCAGTTCGTCGTGATTTGAATGAAATAGTTGGCTCTCCTCGGCCATTATCTTGGCTTGTGCGCGGGCCATCTCATCCAACGCACGAATGCGCTTCAGTGGGGCAATAGCTCTCTTCGTTCGTTCACTATTGATCATGACGTGGTTGCTGACAATATATCCATTGTTCTTTGGTAGCTTTCGTGACTTGATCATAATTCGCCCCACCATTTCTTCTTCGCTGAGCACAATGTTGTTAGGGTTGATGCGGCGCTGACTAAAATTCTTGGCAATGCGTGGTGCGCCCTTGTGATGATCAGAAGCTCCACTAGAGTTCCAGCTGCCGGATGAGGTCTCTGTGTCCAATGAATGTAAGCTTACGTTAATAACGTGCTTGGATTCGCTTGATTCACCGGTTTCGAAGTAGACGCCACCAATGGTCACAAAGTCGATCATTGGTGTTGACAACTCGTTCTTTCTGGACTTGCGATCCTTTCGAAATACGGAATCAATGATTCGGCGAAGAGAGCAGGGTTTCTCGGGGATTTCAGGAATCTTGAGTGATTTCGCAGATTTTTGTTTCAGCATCATGGTCTTAAGTTGTTTTGAGAAGTTGATTGTCGGTCTACCTTTTTTGGAAGTTTGTGAGATGTTGGAAGTGTGTGAGATGTGAGCCAAAAACCCGGCGAGTTGTTCTTATTTTTGTCAATTGTAAGTGCATGCACCGATCGAGCGACCACGAACCAATTTGGAACAGGAAGGAGATGTGCGCGAAGTTCTTCGAACACATACACGCCAATCCGGCTTTGCTTCGCCGGCGGCGATAATGCATTAAAATATAATATATATGCCACATTCTACTAAGTAAAACTACCGACCCGTAGTAATCGTCCAGCTAGCTCAATAATAACAAGGCTCATTTTACAGGCTTTTATCGTTTTGTTTTTGGAACGGTACAAGTGTAGCCCTACCGGTACCGGTACGCACCAACTGTACTCTACTACTATCGTTCTTGCGGAAGAGAGATTAACTGCTCTCGACCGTCAAGGTAGTAACTAAATTATACAGTAACTAAATTAGACAGTGCACTTTTTTGCTGCTTTACGATATAGTAGTAGTGCTAGAGTAGTCTCTAGAGTAGAGAGGGGGGGCTCTCTAGTCTTCGTACAAGTACGGCACGATCGATAGCAAACCAAGTAGTAGGCGACAGTCGTAGGCGACGATTATTACACGTGCTGTGCAAGGAGCACTAATGAATTCGCAGCTTCTTCTTCCCTTTTCTATCTATTCCTCTCATAGACTCCTCTACTAGTATTACCGGTACTGTACCGGTAGCCTCAAGCAACTACCGGTAATACTTCAAGGTAGTACAGTAGTCCATTCGTTCTTGCAAGAAGCTCCACTCTCCTGTTCTGATCATCATGGAAGCAACAATATCGCATGTATGTCTGGGTTACTCTACTTATGTAGAGTGTTGTCGTCTTCATCATACTGTGATGACGATGCTGATGATGATGATTCTTCTGGTCTCAAAGAGACGGGAGAGTGATCCCTGTTCGCAACAGCATGCATGCATTCCGCATGCTGCATCAGCTGACTGGTACGACTGCCGTCCGAGCTGAAAGCTCGCGAAGGCTCCCCGCTCCTCGCTCAATACGAGTAGTACGAGTAAAGCCAATGGCTGCGAGGCAGCATAGACGCATAGACATACCGGATGCGGCAAGAACCAATTTATTCTTCGCATATTCGTATCTCTCATCAATGTTACTATTATTTGCAAATGCTCCCGTTTTCTCAGTCGATCATATTAAAAGAGGACCATCTCTCGTACATTGACTATCGAACGGTTTATGCTTCATCTGCGATGTCAGAACAGAGGCGACTAAGAGTGATTGTCATCACCACTGAAGGCTCTGACCGCCAAAGATGCATTCAGGATTTGTTTGCCCACCCCAGCATGGCCGCTACCTTTGAGCCCCCAACTTTCAGTCCCAGTGTGCCTTCCCGTGAGTTGCGCAATCGCTTTCAGTTCTTTAAACTGACGAATGACGCCGGGCTGATACCGCCTCTAGAGTGGGACGCAATTCGATCGGCACACGAGGCAAAGACCCACGACGACCACCCAGAAACATTTTTTGATTGCTTGGACAATGTTCCAATCACAGAAGGTCGAAGGGGCAGTAAAAGTGACGTTAAGCTACATTATTCCAAGGAGGTGAGCATTCCAGTGAACCATCGTTGGAAGGACGTCGCCTGAGTTTTTGTCATGGTGTTGAGAAGCCAAGTTGATTCTTACGATACCTCCTGACGTCGATGATTGTTTTACTGGGATCTCTTTGTTTCCGTCATATTCAGCTTTGGTTCAAAGCCAAGACACTGAATCGGGGAAGATCAGTTTTGGGGTGCACGTTGGCGCATCTGATAGCGCTCAAGAGATTTACGACCGAAGATTTCGATGTCGTGTTAGAAGACAATGTTCGGGCACCAGTCGAATCTTGTGCCAATCTTGTGAAACAAGCGAGTGAGGCGAGCAAGGTTTTGAGCGCAGAGAAGGGGGTCGATTGCCACTTTCGATTTATTGGATGGTTAGGGTCTCTCACCAATTTAGAATACCTCCTACATACGCACTCGAGGAAGCGATCCTTCCCTTGTTCGCGAACCGATAGTGACAAATCGACAGGAGCAGAGCAAAACGTGGGCGTCTTTCCCTTCCCTCTGTTAAGCCATCTTGCCAGTGACTTGGATGATCTCGATGCTCCAGATATGACCGCGACTGAGGAAGGTAATGACGAGGAAAAGGAAGTGAGCGACGACAAATCGAGTGGCACTAGGCATACGAGGCCTGGTGGAAATTTCATGTACGTACAACAAGGGTAGGATTTTCCGAAATCTGTACCTTTATTATGCGATTATATTATCTCAAATACAATACCATGGGTCTTACCCAATATTACTCGTCGGATCGCTGCAGCTGGGGGAGCTATGCCTATTGGATTTCAGAGACTGCTTATCGGCGTCTACTAGAAACTCTTCGCAATGATGTTGGAGCCATGCTGTGGAAGGGGAAACGTGCTCGCCACTACAATGTCAAACCTATCGACAAGATGCTTCCCCGTCAGATCATGTCGTTGTGTGGGGCTGAATCGGTACAGATTTCCAATCACCCGGCCTTCTTTCGTGCTCCCATGTTGACGTCAAAGATCCACGTGCAATGGGATCCCGAATTCTGTAAATCCACCGAATATCAACTTCAAAATACTGGTCTAGACTGGTCCCATCTATGGTTGAGTGCAGCGGAGCAAGAGGCGGTCGAGAGAAGGCGAGCAACTGGATCGTGGCTGCCAAACTCTGCTGAAGTAAAAGATCAGTGAAACAGAGAGGAGGGTCTTCTCATAGTCTTTTTCAAGGAAAAAAGTTTTGTAGAGCGAATGTGTTGAGTGAGTCCATCATCGACATCTTTCGACTAGGAGTATCCTTTAGTGTTGATATTCCTCCTTCCCAGTAGCAGTCTAGACTAGTAGCTGGAGTTATGAGAAATGAGACGTGAACGAGACACATTTATGAACTCCTTACTGTACTGGTACCGACCGTACAAGTACAGTGCCGGCAGAAAAGATCTACTACTACTAGAGTGCGAATCATCATCATCCGACGACTCATGACTGACTCACTCCGGCACTCACGATGTTTAGAGGCGGCGGCCCGACGACGACACTCGGCCCTTGCTCTGCCGCATCGACCACACATCAGACCTCGCAAAAATACGCGAGCTCTACACGCAGTTTCGTGACGACGACGACACCGAGAACCATCGACTGCGATGATTCAGAAAAAATCTTTTCTTATGTTCGTTCTCGCTTTCGTGTGTGGTGTGGCCATGATGTCATGGTCGGCGTTGGGTTTTTGGTGTCTTGCATGTCGATATGAAAGACGAAAGCCCAAGGAAGACACGGAAAGCACAACACTTTCACATGCTCTTTGAACTGCATTGCGTGGCAGGTTTCGTATAGCTGCTCGTGTTGAAATGTTCACTTCTTCTACGCTTCTGCGGGTGACCCGTCCGGCTGTTTCCTCGCGTCAACTGTCCTCGGACGCAGCGGGGAAACAACGAATTTCTCTTGCGCTTTATCGTCAGCTTTTACGTTGGTGCAATGAAACAGATGATGGCATCCCTCTTCCCTCTTTTGTTCCCCCCGTCTACATGACAGCTCCGCAGATGATTGATGCAAACAGTCTGGAGTCGTTGAGTGAGGAAGAAAAGTCAAAGTTCCCGGCCAACTCGATCATCGAGACGGGCCAGGTCACCTGTCCTATTCACAATTCTGCAGATGCGAGGAACTTCTTTAGGGCTATTTTCCGGCTGAACAGAGAACAAGCGAAAGATGCAGATATCCAGAAACAACGTATAACGCTTGCATTCGAAGGCATTCGATCTCTGAATGAACTATCCAGGGCGCTCAAGAGTTTGAAACAGAATCGAGCCAAGCATGTTCTTCGTGATGGCTTGAAATTCAGGGTGGGCCAGGTTGTCAAGCACAAAGTAGAAGATTGGAGAGGGATCGTGATTGGATGGCAGCGATTCGAGCCCGATACAAGGAGTGAAACGCAGAGTCAGCCTACCAGTCTCACTCAAAAATCGTACGAGGTTGATCCTGTTGACGCCATCAGATACACAGTGTTGCTCGATTCTGGGGATGCGCATTTGCACTATTCCAAACGTAGAGAGACACAAAATCTGAGCCAAGCGCAGGTTTTTCAATCGGATCTGCAACTGGTTGAAGATGAAAGGTGCGTGTACGGTCTGCTTTTTCTCGCTTGCTCTTCGTTCCTGTTGTCATTCCAGAAAGCAGATCTAACCTTGCTTTTGAAATTATTTAGTCTTCTTCGGATACGTAGCACGAGATCGGCACAGTATTTCGACCACTTTAACCCTATTTCCGGTACATTTGTTCCGAATGAAATCATGGCGTATGAATATCCCGAGGATGTGGAATCAAGTTCCGTGGAGAGCTTGTCAGCTGCATTGAAGTCTGACAAGGCAGCAGGCCAGATCATTTCTGGAGTCGAAGACATGGGTGATCATTTAAGACGAGTCATTCTTGATTACACATCAGCCCCTGAGTCAAGGAAACTGAAGATACTGGCAACGTTCCTCGATCGAATTTTGAAACTATCGAGCGGGGATGTCCTGCCGATGAAAGACCGTTTGGCCGCGGGTAGTGTCTCGGAGAAAAAACGTGCCGCGCACTACCTCCAACACCTAATTAGCTTGTCCGAAGATATTGGAGAGCTCCTCTGGCAGCGCCGACGGTATTTGGAGGCGGCTTCATCTTTCGAATTTTCGGTGGGTGACGTCGTTAGACACAAGAAGTATGGCTTTCGAGGAGTGATTGTTGCTTCGGATCCTGAACCCAGCGTCGATGTATCAAGATGGGACGGACTCCAACACATAAAAAACCCTGAAATGTACCCATTTTATCACATCATCGCGGATCGAGGAGATACTATCAATGCCTTTGGCGCCGAACGCCCTTCCAGGTATGTGTGCCAAGCGAATTTGGAGATCTGTCCCTTAAGCGAGCGAAAGATCGACGTCGATCTGGAACCAGAATGGGAGTATAACTCTGCAGAAGGTATGTATACACTGCCAGAAGATCTCAAATTCAAGTACGGGAGGGATCTTGGAGACGATGGACTTACCAAGCAATGTTTGGTGGAACTGCGAGACTCATTGACACGAACGCTTGTGGCCATGAGAGACGGAGCACCAACAGGAACTGCAAAGCTGGATGCTGTAGCCCAAAAACTGTCTGTGGACAACTTGATGCATGTTCTAAGAGATTCACAAGACCTCGATACATCCACCACAATTTCAGACTCGCTCAAGGAGATATGGAGGGCGCACAACAATGGAGATTTGAAGGATCGTTTGGATACCGCGATTGGTGCACTACTAGGTGGCAAAACAGAGCGAGCTTTGGCCTTATTTACAGACTTGATAGATGAAGATCCAAATTATGCGGAAGCCTGGAACAAAGCGTCCACCTGTGAATTCATGCTTGGGAACTTGGACGCATCGCTGGCAGCGGCACAGAAGACGTTGGAAATCATCCCTACCCACTTCCAGGCGCAAAATGGTCTTGGACTCGTTTACTACGAAAAAAAGGAACTCCCTTCTGCTGTTGACAGCTTTCGAAAGAGTCTTGAACTTGATCCCTGGTCACCTGTATCCGCTAGGCTTTCTCTATGCCTCGACACGTTAGAGAAATGGAAAAAGTCGCCTGGGCCTAAAGTAGTAGAGTAATGGCGTAATCCCGCGACAATGAATTGCCTAGCATTCCGCTATTCAAAGTTTCCACTCACTACAGCTTCCATTAGAGCCATTTTCACGTTTTCTTGAATCGTTTCTTCGTTGGGGAAAGCTCCTTTGCCTTCATCTTTACCGTATATGTCATGTCGTGTTCTGATCGCTGCGTAGAACTCACGTCCAAGTACATTCAGTGCTTTTGCTCTCTTCATTCTCAAGTCATGGTTCGCTGCGCTATCATCTATGACACGCTTGCACGCTTCTCGAAGTGTACGGGATATATCGTTAGCATTGAAATTCCATACCAGCTTCAGCATTCTAGGGACAGCCAAATGTAACAGTAGGCCATCAATATCGCTGTTTCCTTGCGAACCTGAGTTGCAAGCATCGGGGGATTTGCGGCTAGTCAAATTCATGGAAACATCCGTTTCCTTCACTGCCTTTTTTATTGCTTTCTCTAGATCAAAAACAACTTTGATGTTCTTTGCCATATCAAAGAGATCGCTGGAGAAACCCGCCATCATTGGCTTTGTCCAGGAAGGCATCGTATATTCAGCGGTCGCAGAGATGATGCCCGAAGAAATCGCTTTCAAGAGAAATTCTGCTTGGAAATTTTCTTGCATTGCAAAAGCAAGGGACTGCGTTTCATCGCGACAAGAAGATTGAAATTCATCAATTGAAATATCCCCACTAGTAAAATTTTGAATGCGGTCGCGGAGGTGTGACGCGATTTCAATCTGCCGTCGCAATTGCTGTGGCGAGGCATAGTTGGAATCTCCAATCGAAACAGTCTCTGCTCGTTCCGTCAGTCGCAGGGTACTATCTTGTTGTTAGATCACCCTGAACGAAAACTATTTGAGTTGGAACCAGTGAAATCACTTACTTGTCGACAATTGAAGCAATTGCAAGATCACCAACGTACGGTTCAACAACCCCTGTCCCGAACAGTATTGAAAAGAAGGAATAAGGATCTACTCTTGCTGAATTCTCAGATAGTAAATGATCAGCAAAGCAAATTCCATGAGCATCATATAGCTCGCGACTTTCCTTGGTGACGAGTGTTTTGTATGCTGTGTTCAAAGCCCTAAAAAGTTCTGCTGCTTCCGCCTCAGAGCTCTTGTCCGGGTGCACGGCGAGAGCCTGTCGATAATACGCTTTCTTGATATCTGCCGCGCTAGCATCCACCGAGACATCCAAAAGATCGTAAAAGAGATCTAGCCGAAAAAGCACCATGTGAGCCCTTAAAGTCGATTCGGAGCGCCATACATGTAAAGGTGACCCAGCCCGATTATACACACTCACAGTCCTTCACCCTTCTTCGCAACCGTCTGTTGGGTTCTTCTGATCGTTCTTCCGCATCTATATTCTCCGCTTCTTCATCCAGCGAGTAATAAAACCATTCCTTCCGTATATTGTGCCAGACCATACCATCCCTGGTTGCCTGAATCGCATTAAAAGTGCGTTCCAAGCCCCTTACTGCCTGATAGAGTCCAGCGGCAATTCCACTCGTGGTCATGCTAGAAAAATGCACCACTCCTGCTGCCGTACCCGTAACGAAACCCACTATACCGTCCCGAGAAAAGCCTTCCCAAGGGTACTCGTAGAAAAGTCCAACGAATCCGTGATAGTAACCAGTCCATGCCAGATGATAGGCCGAGCGAAGACCGTCCCACACGTCACGAAGAGGTTGAATCTCTTCTACCATGGCGTCATACGCCGCATTGAATTTGTCGTTGAAAATTTGAGTAAATGTGCCTTTACTTTCCGAGGAATTGTCTTCTGCCACCGATGATTGTCCAAATACCCAGGATTTCATGGTTTTCACATTGGGATGTTCGTCGTCCATCTTCGCTCGTCGGGCAGTTTTAATCCGTACTGCGGAGGCAGATTTTTTTGAACCATGAGAGAGCAAAAAGACCAACAAAACCAATGTAGGACGTGGGCGCGGTCGCTTCAGTCCATTTCTATTTTGACATAATCGTGCTACGCCAGCACTCGTCATCTTCCTTTACAGAAACAACCAGCAGGATCGTGTTTGTGAGGGATCAGAATTGAGAATGACGATGACATGCATGAAGCATGAAACACCCAACTAGCAGCTACCGGTACTGGTAGTAGTAGAACATCAAATCCAAAAGAATGTTCTGCTAACGAGAGAAGAACATCACAAGAATTCATTCCACCACCACACGCACGGCGATCTTTGACATCTCGATCCGGCGGATCCGGGCTCGCCGCCGCGCCACCGGCGACCGACCGGCCACCGCCCGTCACCAATAATAATCGCCCAGTATCAAAATACATAAGGGGATGCTAATTATTTAATTAATTAAAAATGCGAAACACAGATGCAACTTCCACCTGGAACCATGGACTATGGCAAATGGCAAGGTGTTGTTGTTGTACTTGGTTGTGAAGTACATACCGGTAGCCATTAGCCATCAATTTATTTTTCTATCACAACGATGGTGACAGCCTACAGAGCACCACTGCCCTATGCACGAGGTAGTCGACAAGAATGATTGAAAGTGTAAATTATGAGCTAGAAATGAAAGGTTATTTTGGAACTACTTGTTTCAAAATCAATTGTTGAGAAAAGATATTGCGCTGACTTGGCGAAATATTAATCTTGCATGACTTTCACATGGTTGACCAGATGAATCTATTTCATGTGGTTTGAATCTCATTTTATGTGATGAGCTATTTTCGGTGCCTGTTTGGCAGTTGCAGTCTAGTACATAGACTTGTAGTTTCTGTTGAGTCTTAGCAACGGACGGGGGCCAGTCGTACGTCGCGCGTCTCACACGCACCCGAGTCATTACGGGCCGACCACGTCATCGACTGGTCGTGGCTAGGGCGTCTGCGCATGCACGGCGCGCACTAGCGTGGAAGATCCTTCAGGACATTATCTACCGACGACGGGCAGACTATGGTCGTACGAGTCGCGTAGACCGTGTGTATTGCACTCGCCCCCATGTTCTGGGATCTACGAGCGTTTGTAAGGGGTTATCATTCGTATGTTATAAGTATCTTCAATTATGCCTTCGCGAACGCGAACGGTTCCATTGTTTCGAACTTCCGTAATAACGTATGGACCTTTGTATGGGTCCGTTCCGAATTTTGTGTTTTGATCCTGTTTCAAAATCAATTGTTGAGAAAAGATATTGCGCTGACTTGGCGAAATATTAATCTTGCATGACTTTCACATGGTTGACCAGATGAATCTATTTCATGTGGTTTGAATCTCATTTTATGTGATGAGCTATTTTCGGTGCCTGTTTGGCAGTTGCAGTCTAGTACATAGACTTGTAGTTTCTGTTGAGTCTTAGCAACGGACGGGGGCCAGTCGTACGTCGCGCGTCTCACACGCACCCGAGTCATTACGGGCCGACCACGTCATCGACTGGTCGTGGCTAGGGCGTCTGCGCATGCACGGCGCGCACTAGCGTGGAAGATCCTTCAGGACATTATCTACCGACGACGGGCAGACTATGGTCGTACGAGTCGCGTAGACCGTGTGTATTGCACCACAGTACCAGGTACCGGGTACCCAGGTAGCACCCCCCCACCCCCCACACACACACCTGCTGTTTCAAGAAATCATGCACAAGCCTCAAATACTCCTAGTATTGTAAGGTTTCCATTTTATTGCGATACCTGCCTGTTCACTCCCTCCCTTGTGGATTGGAAAAAAATCCTTCTTGAAATCACACGAGAATCATGTTATTGGAAATCTGTCGTCTGCACCGTACTTTCTCAGCAATTGCACCTTCACTGATCCTCCCCAACCAACATCCAATGGTCTGTTCACCATGTTCTCTGCAAGACGCTTCGTGGTGTTCAAGCCTCATCCGCTTCAGAAGCCAAACATCTCTCAAGACCAACAACTCCACCGCACATGACATCCTCAAAGCCCAAGTCCGCATGAAATGTTCAAAAACCATCAACATGCGGTACAATTGGCTCAAAGACGGCATTGCTCAAAAACAATTTCAACTGTACTGGGCACCAGGCCGTCTTAACAAAGCAGACTACTTCACCAAACACCACCCACCTTCCCATCACAAACTAATGCGCTACGAGTATCGACAACGTCCTGAAGCCAACACAGTCACGACTCATATGCGAGGGTGTGTTCTCCAGATCCATCTGTCAGTCCGTCGTCCGTCAACGGCCGATACCGGACCCATCATAATATGATGATGCTCTCCTCGCCACTACAAGTAGTCTCATAAATCTACTAAGCTCCTCTTATTGATTTACTTCTCACACGTAGTGACACAGGATGCCGACGAATGCAGCTTGGTGCCGACAACGGTTTTTACTAAATGCCGTTCTTTGTATTGCACTATCTTCGATGATTTCATCGGTTCAAGGGTTTGGTAATCATTATCAACACCGTGCTTTTGAGAGTGCTGTTGATCATCGTGCGCGACTTGCTGAATTTCGAGCACGAAAGTCGGATGATGACTACTTCCCGTCAGACGACGAAGATTTGTATGACGACGAGGAGGATGAGTTTTACGAAGAGGAGAATCGTCCTCGCCGCAGACGGCGAAAGCGTAACGTTGATGACCTTGGAGGCACCAAAACGAGATTTCGGGAGGGTCTCGGTGTTCCGTCTTCCTACGGACGACGAGATGGATGGCGTCTTCCCGAAGCCGTTTCCAAGTCGCTTTTAGCTGGAGTGTTTGTTCTCGGTGTGGGACTCGGCGTGACGGTCGATTCCGCTATAAATACGAGTCCTCGCGATCTTGCGTCGCGTGACGCAATCGATCAGGCCGCACCGAATCGTGGACTATGCGCTACGATGGGAGCATCAGCAATGGCGTTTGATCAACGTGTCTTTGTCTCTTTCAACCCATTTAATGTCTATGTGGCCCAAGCCGATGTGAAACCTGCATGCGTTTTGCGCCCCTCCAATGTGGTTCCTATCCTGCGAGACAAAAATCTGATTAATGATGCGGAAGTTCGAAGCTGCAAAGCAAATATGAACACATGGGCGTTTGTCGGGGACCTATCGGACACTCCACAGTTGAGCTGCGTTTATAAAAGCGCGGATGCTCAAAATGAGTTCTTGAGTAATCCAAAGTTTGGCATCGGTGAAGACTATCTGGATGACGACCGAGCACGAATCAAGAATATCAAGAACGAAATGACTGAAGGACAAAGGCAGCAAATTCTTCGGAACCAGGCAGCTCGAGTACCTGGACTGGATTGAGCAACAAGCGAGCAACAGTATGAGTAAGGCAACACCATACGTGCCCGAACCCAAAATTTGAACAAAGATTCGCTATAAAATAGAATAATAATCCAGCGTGTACAAGTTCATCTAATCAACCTCAATTGCTAGAGTTCTTTGATGCTTCTTTGACGCGCAAACTCGCACCGTTGATACAGAAACGAGGTAAACGGCCATCTTCGCGCTTACTTCGCGGATCGGAGGCTGGACTCGATATGAAAAGCTCTTCAGGCACATCACTTGGTCTTGGACCATCCAAGAAAACATGACCCAAGTGAGATGAACACCGTCCACATCGGCATTCCAATCGACCGTCAAACTCCATCTTATATGACACAGCGCCTTCGTCGACGGTCCGCCAGAACGAAGGCCATCCACTCCCGCTGTCGTATTTGGAAGAGGCATCAAAGAGCTCTTGCCCGCAGTATGCACAATTGAATGTGCCCTCTTTTTTCTGATAATTGAGTGGGCTTGTCCAGGCAGGTTCCGTCAAGCCAAGCCGCAAAACCAAAAGCCGTAGCGGGTTAAAAGTCTTGACGCCATACAACTTCTCAGGATCTTCATTGTTGGATGAGGACTTCATGACTGGTTTTGATCCTTTTTCATATATTCGAGATTGGAATGCAGAAACTCCAGTGTTTTGGAAAAGCCCTACTGAGCAGAGCAGAACGACCAGAAATAAAGATCGAATCTTCGACATTATCGTCGCGTCCTCGCTTCGTGTTATCTCCACTCTTTCTTTTGAATGGGAGAATTAGAAGAATGTGATCCAAGTAGAACTGTGCCACTCAAAGCTCACAGCGGTGCATTGTGCTTTACGAGTCATCGTCTTCTGAGATAGTTGTCGAGGGGTGGACTGCTCTGAGACTGCTGTTCGATGGAAAAGGAAGTGGTGCACTTTTCCCGCCACGCACGGATCAAGCGCCAAAAAGTCGCGCCACCCGGTGTATGTGCGCGACGGAGAAGAAAAGATCCAGAAACAAGATTTTAAATTCAGACCTCGCCGCACTCTCGAAGCATGTTGGAGTAGCACTCTAACAACACCATGGGGTAGTCTCTAGCATATTCTCATCTAATGTGGTATTATTTATTGCTCTATGTGATCTATTGATTTTGCGAAAAGGAATTGTAGTGCGTTCTTGTAGTGATTTTGGTGGTGCTTTTATGAACTCGTACAGGTCGAAAAAATGTATTTTGCTTGCAAGTAGTTGGTTCGTCATGCCCTGTTTCCCATGGGAAGTCCCTGATCTTGTCCGTAAGAAGCGGGCCACACAAGGAATCTCCCGCGTCGTTGAAAGGTCGGGGTTCTTGGTTCATGGGTTTCATACAGTGATGCTGCGACTTCGACACCGAGCTCCGATGGAAAGATTTCGGTGGTTTGAGGTGCTCTCTTGAAAGATCGGTTATAACTCGCCGTAGGATATTCCACTCTGATCACTTGGGCGCTCGAAGAGAAGCAGCCATCAGTAGCTGGAATTGAAAGACTAGCAGGTCTCGGCAGCGGTGGCATTGCATGATTGTTCGCGTGGTTTCTTCCGCAAAACTCGCCTGGCGGTTCCAATGTTGTTACAGGGGACATCACTGGTGACAGTTGTGTGTTATAGGATGATTCTGCTTTGCGATCTGGGACGGGTGAATGAACTGTTTCGTTTATCCTCATTGTAATGTGCGAGAAAGATCTTGTGTGTGTGTTGAGTTGGAGAAGGCAAGCAGTACTTGTACACCGGTACCGTTTGAGTTTGATATGGTTCTCTCGCCGATGCTCGACGCAGGGAATTTGTGAGGCAAGTTGGAGTGCTGCAATGCTCAACGGGCGGCGTGAGACGCGATGCCAACGCCAACAGCTGTCGTAAAGCACGGATCATCGTGCTGGCACTCTTTTTTGATTGCGCGGAGTTTCCATATGATATCTACAGCACGAATAAATCTATGTGCACACAGTTGACTAGTATCAACATGATTTCTGTCGATAAAACACGGCTAAATTTCTACAATATAAATATTATTAAGGTAAGTATGTATCATAAATCAAATCTATCACGGTGGAGGGAGATGCTACTCCTCTCACTTTTCCCCCAAATTTGTCCATGGGCGGGAACGTGGTAGAAGGTTTGCAACATTGGTACGATTCATCCGGATCCATCCAGATATTTCTACTACTGTACTAGAGTAGGGAAAAGATATTTTGGATTGTCGTGCTGGAAGGCGCCGTCATTACAGGCCTATCTAGAACTGGGACTCCGTACTTGTATGGGTTCCGATACTAGAATTTCTCCGCAACACTGATCGAACATCATGATGTTTGTTTTTTCCCGATTTTTTCCGTGCAGTAAACCTACATGTGGTCCAGACGCCTTATGCCTCGGGAATAGTAACCCAGGATTGCAATTGTCCTGGTCAATGTAGACAGTAATATTCCAAGAAGTATGGAGCTCATATTTTCTCGCTGCTCACTAGAGAGCAAGGCTACAGCACGGTCTACTGTCGAAATTATAATAATATCCTAAAGAAATCTTGGAACGTTTCAAAAGTAGATTATACAGCATCCTGTATTACATTTAAAAACGCGAGGCACACGATTGTCTCGGTTCAGAAAATTATAAAGTATAGTCTAGTAGAAGACGCCTAATAACGGTAGGTGTCGGGCTTGTAAGGACCATCGATGGGGATACCAACGTAGTCGGATTGTTCCTTGGTCAGCTTAGTGAGTTTGGCACCAAGGGCAGGAAGGTGAAGATTGGCGACCTTCTCGTCGAGGGTCTTGGGAAGGACATAGACCTTTCCTGTGGCGTACTTGTCAGTGTTTCGTTCGTTGTACAATTCCAGTTGGGCAAGGACTTGATTTGTGAAAGAGCAAGACATGACAAACGAAGGGTGACCGGTGGCGCATCCCAAGTTGAGAAGACGTCCCTCAGCCAAGACAATGACACCCCGTCCTGACTCGAAGACGAATTTGTCGACTTGGGGCTTGATGTTGATTCTCTTGCAAGCCTTCATAATACCATCCATGTCGATTTCGTTATCGAAGTGACCAATGTTTCCGACGATGGCGTTGTTCTTCATCTTGGCCATGTGCTCCGTCATCAAAATTCCCTTGTTTCCGGTGGAAGTGATGAAGATATCTCCAGTTTCTAGCACATCCTCCAGAGTGCAGACTGTGTAACCTTCCATGCATGCTTGAAGAGCACAGATGGGGTCGATCTCGGTAACGTAGACAACACATCCGTTGGCACGCATGGCATGGGCGCAACCCTTACCGACGTCACCGTATCCGCAGATGACGGCCTTCTTACCAGCAAGCATGACATCAGTGGCACGCATGATACCGTCGGGAAGCGAGTGCTTGCATCCGTACAAGTTGTCGAATTTCGACTTGGTGACGGAGTCGTTCACGTTGATAGCAGTGAAAAGGAGAGATCCGTTCTTCTCCATGGTGTAAAGACGGTGGACACCGGTGGTGGTTTCCTCCGAAACTCCGAGGCATCTGGAGGCAATCTTGTTCCACTTGTCGGTCTCTCCGCTTTCCAAAAGACGCTTGAGGATGGTGAGAACAATCTTGAACTCAGCGTTGTCAGTGGAGCTGGGATCGGGAAGGGTTCCGTCCTTCAAGAAAAGGTCTTCGGCCTTCTTTCCTTCGTGGATAATAAGAGTCATATCACCACCGTCGTCGACGATGAGGTCAGGTCCGTGACCCTTGCCGTCATCCTCTTGCCAAGTGAGGGCGTTCAATGTGCACTCCCAGTATTCTTCCAAGGATTCTCCCTTCCATGCGAAGACGGCAGCAGATTCGTCACGGGCGATGGCGGCAGCGGCGTGGTCCTGAGTGGAAAAGATATTGCACGAGCACCAACGAATGTCTCCTCCGAGATCCTTCAAAGTTTCGATAAGGACGGCAGTCTGGATGGTCATGTGAAGGGATCCAGAAATACGAGCACCTCCGAAAGGCTTGGCAGGACCGTACTCGGAACGGCAAGCCATAAGTCCAGGCATCTCAACCTCAGCGAGCTCAATATCCTTGCGACCGTAGTCAGCGAGGGAAATATCAGCGACTGTCAATTGTCATTGGAAAAAAGAAAAGATGTGAGCGCTGGCCATCGAAATGACAGGGAAACCTTGAGCAGGAGCTAAAAGTTCTTACCCTTGTAATCTCCGGTGGACATGTTGGGTAGTTGTCTGATTGAAAAAATGGATACGAATCTACTTGATTCAGAAAATATGGGCTTAGCAATGGTCGAAATGCTTTGCGAATCGAGGAGAAAATCGTATCGTCGTCGGCCGATGATCGGTCGGTGGTGAATTGATGGGCTGTGCGATGATTAGTTTAGGAGGCGAGCAAGTTTTGCAATTACTGTACCGGTACCTGGAACCACGTGCCGAGGAGAGTACGTAGGGTAACGTAGAACCCAGTAGGGAACGTTCTCCTGAAATTGGCGGGAACGTCCAAGGTGGCCTACGCACGTCCATCGTAGGGTTGCACGTGCACCAATCTTGACGTACAAGTACAGACGGAATAAAAATATCATATCGTTTTCGAGGACCGGTACCCAGGTACATACATACCGGTACCAGGTACTGTAACTGGTATGTACTTGTACTTCGTAATCTACAGACCCGGGGGGCGCGGCCTCCTCTCTCGTCGCTACCGGTACATACATTACATAGCTCCCGTGCTCCTCCCGCTCCCCCACACAGGCAGAGCAATACAGTACCGCCAGTATGTACAGTACCAGGTACTTGCACAAGTACCGAGTACGCAGATAGACTACGTGTAATCCAATGAGTCGTCGCCCGCGTCCTCATTCATCATTCATCATTCATGATCAGTCATTGTAATTATCATCTTTCATCTCCTCACCTCGCTCGTCATCGCTTGTCCACGCTACTATTGCCGGTAGGAGTAGGGAGTAAACTACGAATATTATCGTAAACTTGTAACTACTGGAGTAGACCTCTAGCTCTCTAGTAGACTAGATTCTACTTTTTCGCTGCTTTAGGGATAAGAACGACTACAACAATGATGTTGAGGAGTACTCCTACTTAACGTTCGTACCGGGTGCAGCCATTGCTAGAGAGAGTAGTATTAGCAGGCTCCCTGTCCATTGTACTCGACTTATAGTTCCTCTCTAGAATAGCATTGAATCATAATGTGGATTGATAGGCATTTCGATTAAAATCTACTCGCACAAGTTACTTGAACTGGGTAGTACTTGTACGCTTTTTTAGTTCGAATAGGAGACGACTCTCAAGAAGATTACTAACCGCGGTTCGCTTGACGGGCACAAAAAACCTGTATTGACTTGAATTATCCGTTCGTAAGGTGAAACAAATTTCCAGTTCGTCTCTCTTAAAATGCGGTAGATATCAGAGCGAGGTCGCTCAGCAGATGATTTTACAGCAAAGCAGCGCTTGCACTAATATTCTGGGTCGGCCGATTTTAAGCGATTGTATTCGTCCTCGGTGAAGCGGTATCCGACGAAAACTCCTCTAGCGGACGGAATTCCATCTTGTTGTAGTGAGCTTGGACGCTTCGAATTTTGCTGTCGGTTGTTGACTGGCGATGGCATGTGTTCATAGTGGATGCCGTCCTCGATGCGGCGGTCTAACTCGGTCATTGGTTCCCACTCCACATTGAAAGCAGACTCTCTGGCGGTTTGGGAAGGGCCACCTCGTGAACCCCATGGACCTGAAGATGAAGTAGGCAATGCCGAAAGCGCGGATGGTCGGAACGAATTCAAGGCTCGACATCCAATTGGCGCCAAAGCGGTTGTAGCGCCGATTGTGAGACTACTAGCAATGGCAACGGATGAATAGCAAATGGATGCCCTCATTCTCGAATTATTATCACAAGCTTGTTCTTTTTGGGTCTTTATTGCCTGGCGGAGAGTCTGGTGTGATGAGAAGGTTTGTTTCCACGGATTTGCGTTGTGAGCTCATTGGAATGATGGATGATCGTTTTGTTCCTTCTGGCTGTTGTTTTCTCCTCGATAGGATGACCGTTGGAAGTTCGAGCCACAATCTCCACTTTTGATTGGATGTCATACTCGTAATAATATTTTCAAATAAACAAAAATGTATGTACGTAGGTATAAAGGATATTTAGTGTATGTATAATAATATTACATTAGAATATGTAGATACGTTGACTAATGGACGACTAACTAGACTCATTCGATTTTATTGAATTGAACAATGTAGCACATCATCATGATCTGATTGCTACAGTACCTGGTACCGTACTGGTGTACCGGGTAGATCTCAAAGTACGATCAAGGTACGATGTAGACGACTGACTCGAGGACATTGTTTTCGTCGTCCGCTACTAGTCCGCCACTCTTGTTTACAGAGCACTGAGAGTACTGCTCTAGAAGTGGTGAGGCAGGAGAGGAGTCTATCACCGTGATACTAGACTCCTAGTAGATAAGTTAATGTTCAACCAAAAGTGGCTGCGCGTCCTCTTTGTACTTGAGTACTGTACACCTCCTCATCAAGAACATACGAGAACATGTCAGAAAAGTGAGGAATGTTGGGAGTTAAGATGTCTTTCAGCGTCCTGTTCTCTAGCATGACATGGAGCTACTGAGTACAGTTCGGTGGTTGCTGCACCCAGTAGGCAATCATGGCGAAAATCGTTAGCTGGGGGGTGCCTCGCTCTGGATTCATGTTTGACGTAGCTTTGTCTATCTAGCAGTGCTGCGCAGAAGTGGAGGGCGACAACGATGATTTGATATACTACGAAAACTCAGTACCGGTGGCATGATCCATCAAAGGTGATCCTTACAAATACAGTAGTAGGAGCCTCTGAGGTAGGTCAATCCCAACGGCAATTGCTCCATTGAAAGAGAGACATCTCCACCAGCATGACGCCCTCAGCAGTCAAAATAACATTTGACTACTATCTTTTATCTTACGTTTTACTTAAAAATATTAGTTCTTGGATTTAGTCGCCCGAGGTAAGGGCAGGTCCCCAAACGGCCCTCCGTAAAAGAATCAGTGACTGTGACAACTTCGAAGCTTTTCTCCAACCAACTTCCGAATCGTCGCGTTAATAGCCCTGTTGCCGCCCGTGAGGCGGTTGTTGTTGTTTCGGTTGCTGACCTCCCCGCGCTTGCTGCTTTTGCATCTCCTGGAAATGGTGGGCCTTGGCTGCCTCATAGGCGGCAGCGGCAAAACCTCCAACCAGGGGGCGGGCAGCTGCACTTCCTGTCACAACAGTACCCCCGCGTCCAGGCGCGGGTCCAGGAGGACCACCCCGAGGTCCACCTTGGGGGGCATCATCCTCGTCCGAGTCTTCGTAATCCGAATCGTCAAAGTCGATTCCGAATCCTACACCACCGCCAGGTCCCACTTGGAGCACAGAACTGTTTCGACGGCCGCCCCCGCCGCCAGCACCGCCCATTGGAGCTCCGTCCTGCATGTTTGCAGGAGGAGAGCCCGCCGCTGGAGGAGGACCCCCCATGGCTCCGGGGCCGGAAAAGAGGGACGACCCTCGTCGCGGACCGCCACCACCAGCTTTATCAGACATTGTGATGAATTAAATTATAGTCAGTTGAAAGAAAGAAGACGTGTACTGGTACCCCCGGAGCGAAAGGCCGATCACTAAACGGAACGACTCGACTTAAGGCGAATGTGAACTATCTCCGTGATAGAAACAGTCCTCAAGCTTCTTTGCTTTCTCTTTGCGATGTGCAGTAGGTGAGAATGTTGATGTTGTGCAACAAGGGTCTCTCGACGCAACGGATGTGATTGAACAACAACAGTACAAGTGGACTACTGTACCGGTACTGGGGCTTGGCACACAGAGAGGAGGGGGAAGACCCGGGCGGAACGATGGCACCACCACCCAGCACCCAATCAATCTTTGGGTGTTGGGCGTTGGGCGCTGGGCGCTGCGCTGCCGCGGCTGGCTGGTGCCGTAGCGTTGTTCTCCATCATCGTGCAAGTACAGTACCAGTACTCGTACGGGATGTACTGTACCGGTACGACAAGTACCGGTACTACCGGTAGTAGGTGATGGTGGGGTTCGTAAAAAAATTCGCGAAGAGCGTGGAACGATGACCGCGAGAATGACCCGTCGTAGGTTTTGGTACTACACAACTACTGGAAGATTCCGTGGAAAGTTCCGAACGTTGAGGTGTGTCCGGGCTATCCTTTGAGAGCGTGCAGGTATTGAAGTACCAGTTTCGTACGTACAAGTACAGTACCAGGTACCAGTACGTACTGTACAACATGTTAAGGTTCTTGGACGTAGATTGATTAGCGCGCAACATGCATGGAACAGAAATTGTATTCTGACAGCAGGGCCGATCGAAGAGGAGCTCATTTTCATTAAGTCGAGCCGGGCGAACCAAAGTACCCGACGAAAAGAAGCTGTTATCCGATGATGATTGACAATCTATTCTCTGGTAGTACTCTAGAGAGAAGATTATTACTATGTTGACTACTATGGAATTCATTCACGCGCCTCTGGTACTAGCGCAAACAAAAGAGTACACGTATTTGTAATCAATGATGGTTCGCGGCATCGTGCCTGAACCAAAATTAGCTCACATAAAGACTTGCTGCAAAAACGATATCACGTTTGATGGCCACGCTAGCAGCCTCCATCTTCCGGTACAGCGTCGGGTTCCCCACGACCCGGGCGCAATTCCGGACTTCACGACACAACTCATCCAAGCGCGTTATGCATCGAACAATTGAGCCTTCTTGCGCGTCAGTCAACTCGCAGATGTTGCTGAAAGGTACCCCCAGGGCCCATTCGTACACAACATGAACGAGACCAAAACGTAGCGTCTTGTCTGCGTAGTCCAATGGGTCGATATCAAGTCCGTGCTCTCGCTGCAGTTGTCCCAGGTGCAGAGCAATTGTCTTCATTCGATCGCAACAATTGACGAGTGATTCGGGGACTTCCATGGTTAGATTGTCTTCGCTCTTCTGTTGGTAGAGCAGGGCACTCAAGGCTGCGACGATCTCCGTAGGCTCCAACTCATTCAAAATTCCTTCGAAGACCATTTCAGTCACGATCAGTTCCTCGCAACTATTCACTTCACATGCAACTCTTCCCTTGACACTGACTGTCTCGTGCTCGTCGATGTAACCAAGTGTTCGAAGTACTGCCTTTCTCTGCAGGAAATCTGGGAACAGCTGCAGACTTTCATTAGACAAAAGATGGCTCAGCGCATCGACCCGCTCTTGAAGCTGATGTTTGCGTTCCACGAGAGTGTAGTATTTCTCAAGCGTCGGGTGTCGATGAGATTGGTACTGTCGCATTCTGTCGGCGAGAATCTCAACAAACCCACACTCCCTGATGAAATCTACAACGTCGCTTCCACGTTTCACAGAGTCCCGTAGGTCCAGAGCTTGCAAGCCTGACGCCATCTCTTCTTGCTCGGCAGCAACTAGAATTTCCATGGCACTTTCGATTGCTTCTGCCTCAGATGAAATGCCTCTCTTCTTCTGTACACCAAAGAATGCATCGTCGTCGTTTCGCTTCCCACCACGAGCCTTCATACCTGCAAAAGGATCGTCAAGGCCACGCGCTGCGGGTTTCGTGCCAAAAAATACAGAGCTTGCAAGCCCGTGCCCCATTGCTGATTTTGTTGCCTTGCTATCTTTGAACAGCAAGTTGGGCTCGATTTTCTTCTTGGTTGATGTCACCAAAACAATTTGATCGATGGTAACTTTGTAAACTGCATAAAATCGATGATTTGCGAATCCAATCGAACCAATCGCAACAGTCTTTGGTTCCCCTTGCTGTTGTGCCTCCGAGCCGGGGACGTAGCTTTCAGGCAATAGGACCATGCACACAAGAGACCCGATACCCTTCGCTCCGTTATCGGCTGGAACTGAGGGCTTCGATGTGTCCTGTTTTGTTCGATTCTCCAGAATGATCGCTGGAGCTCGGACTATGCCATGTTTTCTTGCGTTTGAAATAAGCACTATTCTTCCAGCTTGTAGCACTGTGTCGGCCGAGTCATCAGTAGACGCGATGATATACTGAAGCAAAGACTTGTTTGTGACAATGAGTTCAGCACAGGTGGAGAAGTATTCCTCGAGATCTTCCGCTCCTACTCGTTGATGTGCTTCATTCTTCAATTGTTCCTCCAATTTAGTCAAGGTCTTGCGTCCGCGAGCAAGGAGCTTCGGGTATTCATTAGCCGTCAGTGCGCGTTGTGTGGCGAACTCGCTAAAGGAACGTTTAATCATACTTTCGACGCTCATTTCCTCTACTCGTAGCAGGTTCAGAATCATGTTGTACGTCAGACGGAATTGAGACCGTAGCATTGTCGATGAACCGGTCAACATGTTTCGTAAGATTCCAATGGGAGGAGGAGTCTCGCCGAAACAGCAGATAATTACGGTACCCACTGTGTCAAGACCTCGACGGCCTGCTCTTCCTGCCATCTGTGTGTATTCTGCGAACGTTTAGAAAGGACAACAGGTCAGACAAGACCGTAACTCGATCACGCGATTGATACTTCGAAAAAGGGTACATACCACCAGGCTCCAAGACACGGAATTGCGTCCCGTCATGCTTTCGAATGGAATTGAAGACTACAGCTTTCGCCGGCATGTTAACACCCATAGCAAACGTCTCGGTGGCGAACAGTATCTTAATCAGGTTTCTTGAGAACAAGATTTCGACCATTTCTTTTAAAATCGGCAAGAGACCTCCATGATGCTACTCATAGCAAAGGCGACGACTGAGTTAGCCTCCCTCATGACAACACTTGAAACATGCAATACACATATATAACGTACCACACCAATACCTCGTTTCACCATCTCGCATACCGTCAAGACTTGAGGCAAGATCGCATCGTTCGGGGATAGTCGCGCCACTGTTTGATGCGTAAATCCCAACACCGTGCTGGCTTCTGCGGCTGTATTCAGGTCAAGCGACCGTAGTTGGTTGGCAATTTCTTCGCATTTCTGTGCAAAATGAGAAAGAGAAGAAGGCGTTAGTTGGACAATGAGTTAATCTAGTAGTCGAGGGCAGATCTTGGTGAGGATCCAAACATACCTTCTTGGAGAATGAAAAGACGACCGTTGGAGTGAGCTCTTCTCTTTCCAAGAACCGAACCAAAGACATCCAATCTGCTTTGCTTCCTTCTGCTCGCCATACTTGCTCGGCCGGTCCCCGTGCGGACGATGAGCTGGTTGATTTCGCCCCCTTGACACCCTTGTTGGGGGTTTTCGGTTTCAACGCATTTGAAGCTTCCTGGTAACCCTTGTCATAGAATCCACTTTTGCCTTCCATAACCTTGTGCAATTTCAGATTAGCCCAAAGATAGTGCGACAAGGGAACGGGACGATAATCCGTCTTGACGACGTGCACAGGTTTCCGCTTGGTACGGCCAATCCAGTCGGAGAATTCCAAGGTATTAGGTGTGGTAGCCGACAAGAAGATAAGATTTACGTACGATGGTAACATGATGATAACTTCCTCCCAGACTACACCTCGTTCCGAGTCGTTGACGTAATGAACCTCGTCGAAGATAACCCATTCAATATCCCGAATCAAGTCAGCACCTCGATACAACATACTAGAACCAACAATAATCGGTCATCCCAGTGAGTTGAATTCTCTCGCACTCAATTGTCGTTCTCCGAGTACCACAATCGACACGTACCTTCTCAAGATCTCTGTAGTCATAATGAGGCATGTTGAATCATCGACATTCAATTGCAAATCTCCAGTGATCAAACCGACGTTCTCCGATCCAAACTTTTGACTAAAATCGCGAAACTTTTGATTACTCAGTGCCTTGATCGGGGATGTGTATACACATCGAGTTCCCCGCTGCTTGGCCAAGGCGCAGGCATATTCCGCCACGACCGTTTTTCCTGCCGAGGTGTGTGCTGCGACAAAGACGGATTCATTCCGTTCCAATCGTGCGACTGCTTGTTGCTGAAAGGAATCCAAAGTGAAGGGAAAGGTGAGGGCCGGATTGGGTATCCAGGAATGAAAATCGTCAATGGGCAAAAGCGCCGTGGTGGCCCAAGATTTTCGTGTCGAATCGTTCAACATTTTGGCCTGGCGTTGGGCCAGCTCGAGCGGATTCAAGTTAATGTTGTCTTCGTCTTCCTTGGGAACCAGTTCTTTTTTGGTACGAGCCTCAGCACGGGAGAGTTCCTTGAGTAGCTGATCAATATCTTCCTCTGATCCCGTGATTTCATCGAGGTCAGATTGTTGCGCCACTTGGGGGGTGGTAGAAGCAGGATCGGTGACCTCGTTCTTGTCCTTGTCGGCGTTACCCTCGTCTTCATCAACGCCGACTTCATTTTCCTTCTCCTCCTCGTCGGAACTTCCGCCGCCTGAATCATCAGCATCAGAGTCCTCACCACTTTCGCTAGCGCTACTTCCAAACAAGGAATCATCATCCAAAAAGTTTTGATCCCACTGAATGGCTGGTGTCAAACGCGACGAAGTACCCTTGGGGGAGTGTTCCCAGGTTTGTACAGCAGGATTCTGGTCTACCATGCCAGGGGGTGATGTATCCTCCATCATGGGTGACGACGACTCCTGCTCTTTTTCTTCTTCCTCATTTTTGTCGTCGTCGTCGTCGTCGTTCTTTCCATAAATGTCATCGTACGACAAACCAACAGTAAAATCCACTCCTGGTGGCGCCGTCAGGAGCGTTCCATCCTTGAACGAGGCTTGGGATCCCTGTTTCAATACCTTGAGCGAATCCTCAATTGCTTGCGGCGTCAAGAACGGATTGATGTTTCCATTTGTGGTGGTAGTAGTAGTAGTAGTGATATCCTCTTGTCCTTCGTCTTCCGTCATCCCCCCAGGCCGAAAGGGTCGACATTGTCCCGTGACGCCTCGCGTGTATTCCGTCAACTTGTTGGTCATGTTTCCCGTCAGAGGTCGTTGATTGAGTGACGATGACTGGGTAGTAGTCGTCGTTGCTGTTGTTGTTGCTGTTGTTTCGGCAATGGCCGTGTTGAGATGGACACGATCAATCTCCAGAATTCCATTGACGGGTTTTGCGTTTGCATAGAGTGCTTGGATGGATTGTGGCAAGGAATCCCAGTCGACCAGAGTCGTCGAATGTTCCGACAACGGACACTTGTACACATCGGGAGGAATGGGGCGTTCCCACAAGCCACGAAGAGGTGTCACCAATCCATTGTCTTGATGGAATCGGCAAATAGAAGCTTGAGAAAGGCTCGGTGCTGCTGCTTGTGCTGCTTCTGCTCGTTGTGCGGCTTGTTTCCTCTGTGTTTCTTGTTCCTGCAACAAACGTTGGAGTCGGTCCAGTGGTAAGGCTGGGAGACTCATTCTAAATGTAGTATGTGGAGACGTCTAAGGGCGGTAAGAAAGCGGGCGTCTATGTGAATGGATATTAGGTGAAGGGTGGGTGGTGGGTGGGATGTGGGATGGGATGGGATGGGATGGGATGGGAAGGGATGGGATGGGATGGGATGGGATGGGATGGGATGCGACGATCGCGACTCATTCTACTTTTGTAGTTGCATGGCCGCCGCCATGGTCGTTGTTTTGGTTGCTGTTTCGCGTTTCGCGATTTTGCAGAGAGCAGTGAAAACACTGGAATTTGGATCCAAGATCGTTGAGTCGTCCGTGACTCGAACAGTCTGACCCAAATATGAAGAAATGGCGCTGAATGGCGCGTCGTGCGTCGTGCGGCCAAGGTTTGGCGGACAGGCCGGCCTAGAGTAGATTTAGAATCGAACAATCCGATCAAGAAAATTCGCATTTTGGCCAGCGCATCGTCATCGAAAACAAAATGACGGGTCGTTCGTGCTTTTTCGAAATATTTACTCGTGAACGTTGGTGAACGCTGAAGGCTCATTTCTCATTTGCTTTGTGCTTTGTTGGCAGATTCCAATTCTTCCCAGCAACGAAGGACGAAGGAGCATTGTTTTCTTGCGATTTTTCATTCTTGAAGCAAGCGATCACATTACTTGCAGACACTGAACGAGCTACGTTTTGTACACACCGTCCGTCTACGTTCAAGATTGATAACTGCATCACTTTTTCTTCCGACAACCGTACCGTAAAATAATGGTGCCTCGATCAGCATCATTGGAATGCTCCCATAGCAGCAACAACAACAACAACACAAGAGCTCTGCCACCCTTCTTTAATTTGATATTTTCCGTGGCACTCTATGCCTTTCATGTGCAAGCAGGTGGTGGCGACGACGACTCTTCACAATCACACAATAGCACCAGCACCAGCAATGACGAGGGCGTAGACTTTTTGGAACGGTTTACTACGGGGGCCATGACGAAACTGGACATGGTTCTGTTGGTGGCCCTTGGTATCCTGAGCATGGAAGCGGTCAATTATCTCGCCTTGCTATCGGGTGGTACGTACTACGTCGTCCAGAAAAATTGACATGCACTGTCTGTGTCGAATGTGTGTCAATCGCTGACACTCGCATATGGACGTACCTTTTTCTTCTTTTTAGCTTGGATGAAATTCAACCCCATACCAGTACGAGGCAAACACTTGGATGAGTTTACCACAACTGACAAAATATTTATTGGCATTTCCAAGGCACAAACGGGACCCTTTGTCTACTTCTTGTTGCGATACGCACTAGAGGAACCCAATCTACTTTGGATGCCGGCTGAACTTTCGGTGAAAAATGTTCTCTTGCCGCTCCCTGTCATGTTTCTGGTCTTTGATTTCTTTTATACGTCCTTACATTGGGCTCTGCATATCAAAGCCATTTATGGTTATATTCACAAACATCATCATACACAAAAGGCGCCCAGTCGGGCCAACGAAGATGCCATCAATGTACATCCTATCGAATATATCTTGGGCGAATACAATCACTTGTGGTCCTTGTTCTTGTGCTGTCACATCTTTCACATTCAAATCCATATTTTGGGAGCATTTTTGTTTCTAGCCATTGGAGGGATTTTGGCGGGATGGAACCATACCCGCTACGATATTGTTGCATCGTTGTTTGGTTGGACGATCTATGACTCCAAAGCACATGATGTGCACCATCGCATTCCTCAGAGCAATTATGGGCAATACACTATGTTTTGGGATCATGTCTTTGGAACGTATCGGTACGTCGTTGTTGCTGTGTGCATATATATTTGGATGATTGATTTCATCATTCCTGATGGTCCCTGGCTTTTCTCTCTTTCTATATTTTTGTCACATCATCCAACAGCGCTTACGATCCAAATGACCGTGTCAACCCAAAGGCTCAGCTGGATCCCAAGACGGGCAAATCTTTGGAGTTTATGGCGGCCAAAAAGAGCCACTAAGGATAGTATGGATGCGTGACTGGATGGATGGATAAATAAATGAATGAATGAATGTGCAATAAGGAGCAGAGGACGTTTCGAGGCCCACTTCTTTCTTAGAGTTACATACAGTCAGTAGCCATCTCTTGACGGAAAATGATTTTGGTCTATACTCCAGTCCTAGTCCTAGCTGGTAGTCCTATACCGGTACCAGGTACAGGTACAGTGTGAGTAATGTCGCGAATGTTCATCTTTGCTAGCAGTTGAAAGATGATTTCTTGTACAGTGCGCTACAGCTTGGCTTTGGCCGGAAGGTGGCCATAGACAGGAAGGTTCGCCTTGTCTTCAATGTCAACGAGGGGCAAGCCAACATAGGATCCACCACCATCGACACATAGCATGTTTCCCGTCACGTAGCTGGCGCCCTCACCTGTGGAAAGTGTTTCACAAACAAACGTTCAAAAAACGCCGACGAAACTTCTTAGTGAACAAACAACTAAGATGTGCATGATATTGCCAACCTTTCTCCAGACGAATTGTACTTACTCAATAGCCAGACTACAGCTGAACTAACTTCTTCTGCACTTCCTAATCGTCGCGCCGGTAAGGATTTGACAACCTTCTCCAAAAAGAAATCGCCTGCTGGACCGTAATTCTCAAAGCCCGAATCGGTAAAGATGATTCCAGGTCGCACACAATTGATTCGCACTTTGGATTCAATCCATTCCGTGCAAAGAGAAGCCGTCATATTTTCCACTGCCGCCCGGGAAGCCGCTGAATGCATCATGCCCGGCATACCATTGCGATTACCAATCGTAATATTGACGATGGATCCTCCATGATCTCGCATATACTGATTGTAGGCTTCTCGGCACATCAAAAAGGTTCCCTGCAGATTCGTCTCGACCACGGCAGCAAAACCCCGCTTACTGATATCGGCTGACTCGGCAATGAATTGTCCTCCAGCGTTGTTTACCAAAATATCCAAGGCTCCATAAGTCTCCACTACGTGAGATACCAAGTTCTGAATGTCTTCTTCGTTTCGAATGTTGGTGGAGGGTCCTGCGACGACCTTGCCGGTGTATCCCAGAGAATTGAGTTCAGTGGCGGTCGCCTCGCATTTTTCTCGGTTACGACTGGCAATCACGACGGTCGCCCCCAGGGACGCCAATTCTGTCACTACCGCTTTGCCGATCCCTGTGCCGCCCCCGCTTACTAGAGCGATTTTGCTCGCAAATAAGTCGTTTCGAAAACAACTCTTCCACATTGGTTGTACCACTTCCTTTTTAGGCATGATCGTGTTGCACTCTCTACAAATCAATAATCCAACATGGAATGACAGCGTAGTAGCTCGCTATATCTCTCTCTCTAGTAGTAGTAGTAGAGTAGAGTAGAGAGTAGAGAGAGAGAGCTCCAGAGGTCATAGTGTACCGGTAGTACTCGTACTTGTACTGTACTTGTTCTCGGCAGGCAAGCGGACCGACGTGTCGGACTCGGGACCAAACCCGAACAATACCTGTAAACTCTAGTAGAGTATGGATACTGTACAATCACAGTACAGTACGTACTGAGTACTGTGCCGGTACTGTACTGGTGCTACTGGTACCGAGCTATTCCAAGAGTAAAGCACGAATAAAAGTTACCGGTAGACCAGATTCGACTCATCGAGACTATGAAGAGATCTGATGAAACGATGCTATCAGAAAACACAGGCCAGCAGCATCTTGCGCCACGTTTAAAAAAATATCTAGTGTTAGATACCTATTCGTCCCATGGTACAGTTTTTTGCCAGGTAGATCGGCACCTGGTAAGCAAATAATATGAAGCTGCATAGCTAGCCACTAGCGCGAGCCAGTATGATGTAGCAAACCCCGCAACCAAATGAATTTGAAAGAATGAGAAGTATGAAAAGTTGATGACGCAGTAAGAAAGTAACTCAGAAAGTGTCCTCCTCAAACGACCCCACAACCAGACGAAGAGACGAACAAAACATGCATCAGTGATCTCACAAAACCCGGCCAACACTCTTGGACCAAGCATCAGCTGTGAGAAGCAGATTGGCGGATTCGGAGTGCGAGAAAGGTTGCTTGATTTCGAAGCTTCCATTTTTCCCCAGAAGCTTGTAGATGAGGTTCACGGCAAAGATCTTGAACTCACGGAGAGCGTCCAGTCTGCTGGAGCCACTCTCCAAGGCACGACGAAGTGACACTGCATGATTGTTGGAGAAACGCGGACTGGTTGACAAAAAAGCGCTGTTAGGGTGCAGGGCGGTGCGGTACAAGTGGAAATCGGTCGCCAATCGATCAGATGACGACAAAAGATCCAAAATCTTGTTGCAGCACACAACTGCATCCTCGCCCGGAGCGGTAGTCATTAAGAACTCCGCGACATCGGCGCAGGCATCGATCATCCTGCTGTTGTAAATGTTGAGCGAGGCCCGCTTGCGGATCTCATCAACGATTTGCAAGACATTCTCGCTGTTGGCGACAGGAGCCATATCCATGTCCTTGGATTCATCGTCGATTACTGCAACGGAGTCATCGACGCTGCCCATGCTCTCTTCTCCATCGGTGACAAGACCAGAGAGATCCTCCTCTTGCTCGTATTCGTCATCATAGGTGATGAGATCGCGCGAAGAGAATACCGACGATCTCGAGTACCCATAAGGCGGAGTTACAACACCGGCCCGTCTGTTGCGCGAAGACCCGCGTCCCTTAGCCTTCTTCACGTACTCATCCAACTTTGTGGCCACTTCAGAAACAATCAAGGATCGTTCCATCATCTCCATGCGATCGCTCTTCTTGTTGGCACTCGAATCGTCGTCTCCCTCCAAGTCCTTGGAACGGGCTTTCGGGGCATCGAAGACACTAGTGGGAGACACGGGGAGGACGGAGGTGTCGACCTTCACGTTCTTCTCCGAGTCACCCTGCCACAGTCGACGAGATCGCTTCGAGTTGCTGGAGGCGACGCTGGAAACGGAGCCTCGCCTCTTCTTGCTAGAATTAGCGAGGATTTCGCTTTCGTCTCCGCTAGTATCATCCAAGGATGAGTCGTCATCATCGCTACTGTGGTTGGATTTATCCTCGTCGTACTTGCTCAATTTCTGCGCGGAGTAACGAGAAAAGCGTTGCTTTCTGCCGTCTACTCCCGGGCAAGTCCTGCGCCGAACCTGGAAAAGATCCTCCGGGCGATCACGATGGAACAACTTGTGCTTGTAAATCCAAACGTTACGTTCGCGGTTGATCTTGCGGAAAGAATAGAAGTTCAGCTTTTAACGCAGGGTGGAGAGCGAATGTTGGAAAAACTGATCACGTTAGTTCAAAGAATCCTTCACTCTAGCTAGTATCTAATCGTACTAACTACTATCAAGAATCGAAGAACTTACCTGTCGGACCAATGATTGGAATCGGTTGTGTCGGAAGTACTGCGGCAAGGTTTCCGACTCGAGGCGGTTCAAGTCGGATCCAATGATGAACGCATCGCCGGCTGGCGTCCACTGTTGAAAGAAAAAGATTCCGAAAGAAAAGAGTGAGAAAAAAATAGAAACATGCGTGCGTGTTTTAGTTTGGCGACATGGGCGACGACGTGGGCATGGCGTGGTGCGAGGCGTTCACAGACAGTCACGAGCTCGAAACTGCGGGCGCGCGAGAAGAGAGGGATCATAACCTAAGGGACGTCAGCAAAACGAGAAAATCAGGGCCTCAGATTGGAGGAACACAAAAATCGGTGCCGATGCTTTCGGCCGCCGGCGAAGATCCAGATTCATTCGGCAGTGAGAAGCCCTCGCAGTAGTCAAAGTACGTGGGGTCTTGGGGTTCGTTCAATTTCTTGGATGATCGAAAATCGATCCGTCAACCGTTCTCAACGAAAAGTGAAGCTTGACCATGGCGTATCCAGACCAAGATTTTCCAGAACATTACTCCATTACATCAGATCAACGCCCAAGTAATAGGACGAATACCCGTAGTGAAACAAACGATAAAATAATATCCATTCCATAGATACTTCATAGCCAATGGTCATTCCAAAATTTCGAAAAACGATTCTTTCGAACAAACGATTTCCTTGGCATTGATACAGCCAGCACATCCCGTTTTATCAATGAGAAATCAAACCACGGCCATAGTAGCTGAAAAATCTACGGATCGACGTAGTGCTGTTTCGTTTCATCTCCATCGAATCAAGATCTTCCAAGAATTGTGCCAATAATGTCGTGGAGACGAGGGCGAAGAACAAATGCTGGATGAAGATCGGAGGGTGGGCAAAGAGGTCCACGAATCTTCCAATGAAGACATTCCAACCACCAAACGACGAAATTCAAATATAGAAACGGTTTAAACGTCGAAGATCTTAACGAAAACGATGAAAAGAGTTTACGAAACGACCATTGGCCGACCAGTGGACCAGCCATCCGATGTTTTCGTTCTCACAGAAGAATTGTTCTTTACTTACCGAGATCACTTCATCTGGAGCACCGTTCACCATCTGGAAAAGCTTCAGGATAAATCCAGATGGGGCGTTTGCGCCACCATCTTGGTTGGCGGATGGGGAGTCTTCCTTCATCTTGGTATCGATACTCATGGTCATTTTGTAATCCGATGTGGGCATTGTTGTTGTTCTTTGAAAAGAGCGGAATGGGATGCGGATCGGCCAGCAAGCGAGGATGGCAAAGTATGTGCGAAGGCGGAGAGCGAGCTTTGGACAATCTCTGTCTGAAGGGACATTAATGCGACTACATTCGAACACTAGTTCATAAATAAATAGCCCTAATTAACCTTCATTTCGGAAATTCAGCAAAACTTTACTAAACTACCCGCGTGAAGCTTGGTACATTTTCCTACAAGAAGGTGAATGAAGCGGTATGAAAGCATGATGTCCCAACGACAGGCTATCCGACATTCAAAAAATGACAGTGCCGGGTGCCCTTTTAATTTATTTGGCGGCTGACGTCCGTCTACCGGGTATCGCGGAATGCTTCTTTGCTTTGCCTCCATTCTGCGTTATACCGGTAGAACTTTGGATTTGGGAAAATGGCGCGGAGCACTTCGGTCCACAAGTTCATATCAACGTACCCAGACCATTTGAAACGTATGTACTATGTATACATACATACGTCAAGAAGGTTCTGAAAGAGGCCTTTTTATTTGTCGTGCGAGCGAGGGCGGGGGGGAGGACGACCCGCATTGGCATTGGGTTGCATTTCGGTTGGAGGTGAGAGAGCTCCCTTCTCATCTCACTTCATTCTTCGTTTGGATATCCTTGTTCATCTTCGATTTTGTTTGTCACCACTACCGGTACCGGTATCGTCAACTCGCAGACAACATTTTCCCCCGTGAGTGGTTATACAGGGTTGAAGTGCAGTCAGAAGTCTAGAGTAGTTGAATTGAGAAAGAATGGCGTCGCTGTCCAAGAGCTTCGCAGCTTGCACGTTAACGCCGAGCACCCAAGGCAGAAATGGCATGCCTCCATCAATCAAGTCTTCTCGAACCGGAACCTTCACTGCCACTTCATTCTTTATTGATTCTTCTGGTCACTCGAATTTGACGCTGCCGTTGGAGTTGAAATTTGCTACACAAGAAGATTTGGATCTCGTCTTGGCCTCGAAATCCATTTTGCCGGCCCCTGCCAATCTTGTTTCGGACGAGGAAAAGGGACAAGCAGACGAAGAAGAAGGGACTGCGACTGCGACTTCGAAGGACGACCATCGGGATGAATCATCACTTCCGGAAGCCTCGTTCATAGGATTTGAGGCGCGTAGTTCGTCAGTGGGTGGATCCTCCTCCAAGGCAGTGGTCGTCGAGGCGATTTGCATCAATTCCACTTCTGTGAAAGATCTTGTAGTATTCTTTGAGACAGAGATTACTGTTCGTGCTTCAGACTATGACAAATCTTCGAAGAAAAACCCCGAAGAATCATCGGTTGTATCAAGTATCGCGGCGAATCTTGAGATCACACCGGTTCTTACCATTAAAAAAGAATCAAAACCCGGTGGGGGATCTGCGATGGATATTCCAGATCTAATGGCACTAGAGCTAGGAGCTATACCGGATCATATGGAAAAAGAGTCAAGTGACAGAGTGCACGAAACTAGGCTCGATTCCTTGTCTTTGGAGGTGACTCTTACGCATGCTTTTACAATATCTGTCGAAAGCGTGGGAGGACCGACACCCGGCACGACACTGGTGTCGTTGACAATACGACACTCCAATTTACATCGGGAAGTCGTCACCATTAGCAACATTGCTATTCATCCAGGTCACTCAAGATATGAAAACCTTTCCAATTCTAGTCCAAGGAACTTTGGAAGTAAATACTCCGTCAGTAAGTGTGGTGCTCGTGGGTGTAAAAAGTCACTGCAGTCTTTCGTGTATACTATGGCATAGCTCATCCTTTTGAATTTCCACAGCAAACATGACAAAAGCTGTGCAGTGGGGCTATGCGCCACAGACTGAATTGCGACTTCCGTTGACATTGAACCCGTATGATGCCTATTCTACCGTTCTTATCATGAAAGGAGGGGAGGAGATGTATAGCCGATCCTTCACTTCACCGGTATCAGTGACGGGCATTGTCGGTCGGTTACATTCCGAGTCGTCTTCGGCGTCTCCACGCCATAGAGTGGTCGTGGCAGCCGATGTTCATTGGACGACCGAACTGGTTGCTGTTGAACCGGCTGATGCGTTCCGAATTGACATGAAAGTATCTAGTTCAGAAGTCAAATTGGGAGAACCGATGGTGGTTTCACTTCGAATTTTCAACATCAGCCTAGAGCCGCGAAATCTCATGCTTCTGATGGCGAAGGAGGAACATCAGGGGGCGTCAGAAAGAGATGAGATTGTCAACTCTGCGGTGGTTTCAGAGATTAATGGTTACACATTCGGCGTTTGGGGTATTTCAGGGGAAGATGATGGAACCGTTCGACTGAACCGAGACAATTCACTCCTGGCCGTCGATGGTGCTCTCGTGCTGGGGGAAGTATTGGGCCAACATGCTGTGGATGCTGAGTTGCGATTCGTCCCGCTTCGCGAAGGCTGTCTCAAGGTTCCCTATTGGAGGCTGTATGATAAAAGTGCTGGAAAATGGTATGCATGCGCCCATAATTTGAGTATGGTTGCTAAATCATAGCCATTCCAGCACGACGACCATAGTTGATAATCCTCTCGGGTCTCTTGCACAGAAATACAGCAGGTACTGGTGTGCCGTACCACCAATTCTATTATCATGTTCGCTCTCTCCAGAGACGGGCGAGCATAGACTTCTCGGTGAACTGCAAGAAGAAGTACGAGTACATCCTCATCGTCTGCTGGTATAATAATATTCTACTAGAGTTCTCTTCCGGTACTCTAGCAGTCTCTACTCGTACTTTGCTTTGTACTATGCATAAACAAACTAGTCTTGAGGACAGAGGGGGGCGAGATGGTGATACCTACAAAAGGGAGAACGGATGTCCTACAACGTACTTTCTGGTGGTACGAGTACCTGGTGCCGGTACCGTACAGTACAGTACAGCACGCACCAGGTACTCATACCGGCCGGTACTCCCTGATGAGTAGAATGAATGTTTTAGTTACCATTAGGCTACTACTTTACGCTTCAGAAGAGAAATTTACACCATTTCAAAATGAGACTGGTTATCTTGTGAATTTCTCGTGCTAAAATGACCCACATGTACTCCTGGTATATTGCTACTGATGTCGAAGCATCAAAATCCCTTTAAGCCATTAGCCTTTACTATCCCACCTCCATTGTCACTTTACTGATGTGTTAGTTACTACTGGGCTCTCAAAGGAGTGATTTCCACCATTACCAATTGAGATCCGGTAGACCGGAGGATCTCAGCAATCTCAATACTCTTTACTGTACCGCGGTGCATCACTGCGCGTCGCACGAAGAATCTCAATTTTTTACGCGTAGTTGTAGTAGCGAGACAAGAGGAGGGGAGGCCAGACGAAAAAGGGGCGAAAGCAGACGAGACGTGTAGAAGCCTCCGGACAGTGGAAAGACTCGAACGCAGCGAGAGGACCCCACCATGACCGGAGCTGCCTTCTCTCTCACTTTCTTTTGTTGTTGTTAAAGTCCGGTTTCGGGGGTGCGTTGTTCCTAATAAAGCAAAACTAGTGTTGCTACTCGATTGCTTTCTAATATTGTGAGCTTTAAACTATTTGCTTTTTGCAATAATCCTGATGGGCTCGGAAAAGAACTTCCCTCTCCTCCACACGAAACTCGCTGAAAAATTCAAATTCGGTGTTCTGTTTCATTGTGTATATCTGCCTCAACGTGCAAGCGAGGGCTGATCCGGGACCATCCCTTGTCGCTCTCCGCCATCGCCAGGGTTCCAAGTCTACTAATGTGATAATAATACTAATAAGTAGCGGTTTGGATGGGTATTATCTGCCAATGTTGTCTTAGATGTATGCTCGATGTAAAGCAAATGGGGTGATTGGGTCTGGAGAAAGCCCCAAGTCTAATGTGATAATAATAATAAGTAGCGGTTTGGATGGGTACTATCGGCCAATGTTGTCTTAGATGTATGCTCGATGTAAAGCAAATGGGGAGATTGGGTCTGGAGAAAGCCCCATCAAATTCTTAGGAAGAATTTGTCTGGAGAATTTGTCTTACTGGTGAAAACGGATAGTAGGATCGGTGTTGACTGAACAGCAATCGACGTTCTGAAACCATTCGGTTGATAACAAGTCCAAGATTTGGTCAAGTAGAGGGAATTTTGGTACTATGTAACCGGCGGGTGACACGACAATGCTGGCCTTGTTGAATTCGGCAAACCCAAAAAATCTGTCGTTATGGGACACAAAATTCTACTACTAGAACCAGAAAACTATCCGATGCCAGAAGTCGGCACCAACCAACTTTCAGAAGAAGTTTTGCAGTTCGTACCCAAATATTTTCATGTGCAAAAAATGCAGGAAAATCCGGTTTCCAGAAACGATTTGTCGACGACTTACCAAACACACGGTACCTACGCCGGTCTACCCGCTACCTGTACGGTACATCTGTTACTGTAAACGTGTGTACCTGGTACCGTATGTACCTGGTACGGACCGTACGTCCTTCAGCTGCATACAGTACCGGCAAGGATAGAACCACCAGGGGCTAATGTATAATAAGCTCCTGAGGATAACGCGGTACCGGTACTCGTACCGGGCGTACAGCGCACACTGTACCGGTAGAGGTATTCGGGTACCCGACTTGTACTGTACAAGTACTGTACCGGTACAGTACCAGTACAGTTAGTACTAGCGCGCACGCAGAAGAAAGCAGAAAGAAAGCAGAAAGAAAACCGTCCGAGTGCGCGCGTGCCAGCCAACTACATATATGGATGTATCATGTGTGTCGATCGGCAGATTAAAAAAAAATTGTATGTGATTGTAGACGTATTTAGGGCAAGAAGTCTTATACAATATTCAGATATGTTTGTTGGTATTCAAGTTCGTTAGACGTCCCGTCTCTTTCCTCACATTATTCTTTACTCATTCAGCCCGCTCCAAATCGCCGTATCCATCATCTATCATCACTCATCACGTTTTCAAGGTTAACACCGAGCAAACAAAGAAACAGATCGTTTGACGATAACACAATCGCAACTTTACCCGTGGTTCTTCTAGTATATTCCTGTGACTAGTGGGGAAATTAAGATGGCGTCGACGTCGGTGAAGAACCGCGTTGCCATGTTTGAACATGGCGGCAACAAGAGCGAGGACGACAGGGGACCCATATCGCCGATGGGGCACCACTCCTTTAAGCGACCAGGCACTCCTAGCGACAAGTCTTACCAAAAATCGACCACTCCTACTGGCAATGGTCTAAGACCTGCGACGCCAAATGGACGTTCATTTAATAAGCCTGTCACTCCTACTGGTAAGCTATTCAATCGTGCTGCAGTAAATGAATCACCGAAAGGGAACAGGGCATCTTGGCCTTGGCCCGCGGAAGATGATGTCATTCCGGCCCCCAAACAGGAGGTGGCCTTAAAAAAGGATGGCAATCGTAGGTACTCGTCGCCTTATCTGTCGCATTCGGACAAGCCGGTTATACTCCCATCGCCCAAGGCGAATGCGTGGAGTAACACAACGAAGATCCAATCTGTGCTGGATACATCGCCATTGAAGCATATTCAGAACCAAGATGCAAAGGCAACTTCCTTTTTGAGAAAGACGCCCAATTCACCGGGCAACGTGCTACAAAAGAAATTTGACACTGGTTCTGTCAAGCCTGTATTACCTTCCCCGTCACGTGCAACCTCCCCTTTCTCGCAGCTGTCAAAGCGCGATGCCCTTGATGAAAATAAAGCTCCACGCACGAATGATGCGGCAAGTCAGCGAATGAAGGCTTTGCAACTTGCAAAGTCTAGGAACAGCATCGGGTCCAGCACCGATGCGAAGGTAGCCTTGAATGCTCCATATGCAAATCCCGAAGATGATTTCTCAGCTGAGTCGTCTCATTCTTCCACAACGGATAACGAGTTGACCAATATTCAAGATGAAGCCATGCCGGATACAGATAGATCAGTTGGAACTGAAGAATCGCCATCCATGCTCTCGGTACCTGGAGCAAAACACACTGGACGTTTATCACGAGCTGGCAAACTTTCACAGGCAAATCGGCGAGCTGGTACACCGGAGTCTGCGCCGGATCTTTTGGTATCCAGGGCAAATGGACGTTCGCAATCCCCAATGCAAGTAGTTCGTGGTACTCGAACCGTGAGTAAAGTTTCTCATCAGGAGGCTCGAAAGGCTCTTCTTCAGGCCGCTCAAAGAAAGAAGGAAAAAGCTGACGCTTTAAAGGAAATAAAGGAGAAGACGGAGTCTGCCAAGATTGAAGAACAAAAGATGGCGAATGATAATGCTTCCAAGAGTCAACGTTCTGCCGGTGATGCTGCCGATAGACTTGCCTTGAAGGCTGCAAATGTTCTTGCTATTAAGAATTCATCCAAGATTCTCTTCGGACATTCGATCAACATCAAACCAGATGATGAGAGCTTCAGAGATGCCGAAGGTTCCGTGAGCGGCTCGGTGGTATCCATTAGTTCCGAGCAGAAAAGAAGAATGAACCATCCGGCTTTTGCAGCAAGACATTCGCCCAGGCTTTCGTCTATCGGTCTAGAAAAGCCCCCTTCGAAACAAGATGATACTCCAAAACCATTCTCGGAAGAGTTATTTTCTAGCTTTCGTCATTTCAACGAACTGCGTCCTGAGAAAAAGGACTCAAGTGCTCCTGAGAATGCTGCGGGTAAGTCTGGCTATTGTTGATCGCAGGGCACCTTTGCTGCTTTGATATTATGTTTCTCATCTCACACCTTCTTACTCAAATTCATCTACATCAGCAGAAGTTGCTACGAAAAATACTCAAGGTCGCCCGCCTCATCCACATGCTGGTGCAAGTCCCATGTCTGTGCCATCGCCGAAGACACTGAAGGAAGCAATGGCGTCTGGGAGTGGTTCTGTTCTCCAAAGTTTTGACTATTCGCATGCTTCCCCTAAGAATGGGGATAGCAATACTGGCCGCTTCTCGATTGATAGCTCCGATAGTCCCTTCATGGAACAAGAGGAATCACTTCATTCGACCAGTGACCGAAATTTTGATCGCATAGGTCACCCGAAATACGCCCCGCCCCGTCAGGCATTTCAACAACAGGAAGGGGGGTATCTAAGCTCACTTTCAGGAAACACCCACTCATCCACGTCTATGGTCAGCTTGGCCAACGACGCTTCATACTCAGGATTGCGAATTGGTACCGAAACATCCAATCCACTGGGAGAGATGTCGACTTCCATGCGCTCTGGTCATTCTCTGGCACAATCGATCATTTCGATGAGTCCAAGAGTCGAGACTTCGAAACAGAACAGCGACTTTGAATACCTTCTTAACACGCCATCAGCGCGATCAGGAGTCGAACTTGACCCAGCAGGAAAGTCAACACCATCTGGGATCCCTCCCCAAATAGACGAGGAGGAAGGCAGTGAGGCGACTGCCGGGCCTTCGGTCGAAGCAAGCGAGCCCACTGTTGGTTCTTCCTTGCTTGCAGATCAATCATCGAATGAGGGTCAGACCGCAAAGTCCTCTGCTATTCCTATTCAGATGAGTTATTCGGCTGCAGAAGCTCCTCCCGGCTTTGTCTTTCATGATGAGGATACGGAAGCAAGTGAAGAAGCTCTAGAAAAGCCAAAGATCCGCGATCCTGTTGGGAGGATGTCGTTTGACGTACCAGGTGACAAGGATGGGGATCAAAAGGGTACAACAAGGGACTCTGAAGCAAAACCCCGCGAGGGGGCAGAACGAAGCTCGTCGACAAAAGGAACAGTTTCCACAAGTCTACGAACTGGTCTTTCTAGCGTACAAAATGGAGCCTCGAGTCATCGTCCATCCAAGGATCACGTTGGAGAAGACATTCATATCGGAAACGAGTCCCAGAGAGAAGGCTCAACAAGTATTCGAACGGGACTGTCTGGGCTTCAAAACACATCCGACTTGGAAGGATCTGCAAGTATGAGATCCGTCAGCGTTAGTATGAAGAGTACGGCTGGAATCGGTCAAGATTCGACAGAAACAGGGCCAGCTGCCAGCAATCAGCTTCCCCAGGATCTGCCACTATTGACAAAGCCTCCCGTATCGCAGCAGGTACAGCCAAAGCGTGCTCAAGTGCCGGACACCATCGTCGAGGTCGAAGATGAAGAAGCTTCAGGTATAAAGCCCAGGAAAGAAGAAACTTCACTCCTTGGACCCCAAAGTACTGCCACGACGGATTATTCCTCCAAAGGCTCAGGGCCTCAATCTGATCCAGGAAAGAAGGATAAAGGATCTGATTCTGATCATCGGATGAAGACTCCCCTCCCAGCTGCATTGACCGCCATCAACACACGTGATAAATCACGGGAAGATGTCAGCATGGCATCATCCCCTGCTTCGTCAAAGCACTCAAGGTGGAAGGTGAAAATGCCAAATATGATCAAGTCTGTTCTGTCCAAGGCCTCTCCACGAAGTGTACAGACGCCCAAAGGCAAGGTCTCCGAGAAAACAGGATTTTCTACTAGCGAAGATGAAGATGATGACATTTTCGGTGGTCTTGACGAGGACGATCTTTCAAAGGTAATGGGCGAAGCACCCAAGAAGCCGTCAAGTACCAAGAGTGGGACCGGGCGCACTACGGCCAAGCGCTCAAACAGCCAGCCACCAATCCAAAATAGATTCTTCAACTCAGGCCACAGCCGAAAAACAGAGCCTCCACGACTCAGTGAAAACAATAAGGAAGCCATGGCAGCTACACGCAACTCGGTTCGCAGTGAGACCAGGAGTAAGCCAATCGCTCGTAGAATAACACCGGACAACAAATTGAGTCTCAAGGGAATTGCCAAGCGCCTCACATCGCCAAAGGCAGCAGAGTCAAATCCGTACGGATTATATTCGAACAACAACGAAAAATCCAACAACGACCGCTCTGGAACATATCTCGAACAAGAAGTGGTGCAAGAAGTCCACTCCGATATCACATCCTCCATCATTGCTGGGCCGTTCCAAAAATTGGGAAAACGACCCCCGAACCCCAAGAAGGGGGGTGAACCCGAGGAAGAGATAGCCAAAGCAAAGACACCCAAGGCAAAAACTTCCATGAATGTTCCCCTGTCGACGAAATCTCAATCCAGCAGGAAAGTGAAAACTCCAAAGATAGACAATCAGTCAGCGTCCTTAGAATCAAAGAAGACAAACGATGATTCAAAGGGAAAGGAAACTCTTTTGGACGAATTTGATGGTACCGAGACAAAGGCCACCAAAGAAACCCTCGAAGAGCCAACGGTGGTAGAGGAAAACAAGGAAGAACCACCTTCAATGTTCATGAATTTTGGATGCGGTTTGTCGGATGCATACACCGCTCTGGCTAGCGTGTGTCGATTTGGCGCCAAGGAAGAGGACGAGCCAGAAGTAACAACAACAGTCATCGATGATGACCTGGGTACTTTTATCTCTGCTGACTCTAATAACACCAGCTCGCACTTGACGGATCTCGAAAAGAGAGTTTGGAACGAATGGGACAAGTTGGATTCAGCCTTCAAGGCGACCAAGTCGCCAGCAGCATCTGCTGAAAAGAAGGAAGATCTTGACAAGAAGAGAGAAGTTGCTCGAGGCAAGCTGTTGGAAATTGCCAATTCCGCGATATCTTCTCAGATGACGAAGGAAGGAGACAATTCAAGAGCCTCTGCAAGCTACACAACTGGAAGTAGTGACTCTGGAGATACCGGAGAATCTTCGGGTATGACTGGCTCGCACACACAAAGTAGTGGCGAATCTCGAAGCTACTTCTCTGGTGCTTCTGATATCGCGTCAGACATGTTCTCTCTCTCAGTTGCCTCGAAGGCGACGGCAACTCCTATTCTTTTGTCTTTCAGTCAGAGAAGCTTAATTGAGAAATTCTCCAAACAGCTTGCAAACGTTGGAGTCGAAGTATTGAAGCTGAATCGACGCAAACAGTGGCAAGTTCGCTATTTCACCGTTTCCAAGGAACAAATTGCTTTGATTGCACACGAGGCCAATAGTAAATCAGGAGCCGAGGTTGCTCAATGCCCCAAGGCACTACTTTGGCTCAAAAAATTCAATGGAAAGGGCGGAGGCTACAGCCTTGCCAATATCGACAAGAGTGGGCACGGTGGTATGTTGCTGGTAGACTTGAAGGATATCCACGTATCCCCCAACCAAGACATGGAGAGTCCTATTGGTAAAAAGCTTGCTGACAAGTTCAAGGATTCCGTATTGGTGGCCCTTGAATATCAATTCAATGGCGAGAAACGTCGTATTGAATTCCGTTGTCGGGACAACGATGAAGCTCAATTCCTATGCACATGTATGAGAGTTATTCGGGACCTGCTAAAACGAGAGCAGGCTCTACGACAGAAGACCCAACAAGCCAAAACTCCCAAGAAGTAATGTTTTCATTATAGTATTGTACCAAACATAATTATATTATCCACACTTCCATTTCATTCTTATTCATCAAAGAATTTCCATTCCACTCGTGCACTTCTTTACTTACTCCTCTTACTGATTGACTGTCGACTGTGCTTGCAACCATTGCACACTTTTCTTGGGAAGGAGATTTTCAACTTCGATGATGGTTCACCGTGCAAACTTTTCTCTAGCTCTAAGAGAGATTGATCCAATTCACCTTAGTCATAATCTCGTCGGGCCTGGCACCAAGGGCAGTATACTTTTTGTGCAAGAGCTCAACCTTTGCAAAAGCACCCATTCACTGTAACGTTGGACAGCTTGTTGGAGCTGAAATACACCATTCTCCATTCTCCTTGTCCTCCATCTCATTCAAAAGAAAGTCACCATGCCGGTATCATAGCGCGTTCACAACATGCAAGAGCTGCATCTTGGTTGAAGCCGCCAGTCGCATGTTAGACATGCGACGTTAACAATTCTGCGTTCTCCGGTCATAATTAAGCCCTGTGTACGTGTACTTTGTCCGTCCGCGGATCCGTGTCCGGTGTGTCCGCCGTACTGCAATTCGGGCACCCCATACATATCCAATCGATAGAATAGGCAAATCCAATCTCTAAAATTACTTAACGATTCTATGTCCTAAGCGACTCTGACACGCCAGCAACAAAAATAAAACGTGATTCACCAGTGACTCAAATTTTCACCGTTTTCGAGCCTCCAAACTCCTCCATATCCAACCCAAATGGGCTCGAAGATGGCCTAAAACGACGCTTTCCACCAACTCGGTTTTTCAACAATCCCAACGCAATACTTCCACGATGCTTGCCATCCATCATCTCCTCCAGCATACAACCTCAGAACCTCATTTCCCATGGTTCCACACCAAGTTAGTTCTCAGTGACCGCAAAACGAATAGCTTCAAAGGAAAACTGCATCGAGATTGCGCTTTATCGGAAGCGCCCCGACAGTATACATTTATTTTCTTTATAGATGAAACCAACGAAAACAACGGGAACATTGAACTCTACCGAGAGTCCTGTGGAATGCCGGCGTACGAGAAAGATGGTGGTAGATTGTTCGAAAGGATGAAGGCTGCGAAAATAGAGGTGGAGTCGATCACCGCAAAATCAGGGACGCTACTGGTGTTCGATAGTCGCTGTCTACATCAGTCAATGCCGAATATGACTGATGCAACAAGATGGACGCTAAACTGGTTGGTCGAAGTGTAAATAACTAAGGATTACTAGAGCTGCATTGTTACTTTATTTTACTTTACTTTTTCTTTAGCACGAGTGTACATGCCGAGGCTTCATGAGTATAGATACAATGGATTTTGGGAAGCTGATGGAATATTTTCGGTTTTGGCATGAATTTTGTTCGCATTTTATTATCCCGCTCGGATGAGAAGTGATCGGATCGCTAGCCGTCACATTTTACCAAAGAAAGGGATGACAGACGGAAAAAGGACGAAAAGTGAGGAGAAGAACAAACAGACGCCGCAGACACGACAGACACTAACCATTGGATATATCATAAAAAGTATTCGGATGGACTTGCGGCAGTTGCCGTCTGCAAAACAGTTTCCACTTGAGCAATTACAAAGTGAGCTCACAATTTATAAAACTAAAGAACTTACAGTTCATCACAAATCCACCTATTTACTACGCCCAAATAGTAGGCTCATAACCCACTATTTCTACACGCACCCCGCACCGCATCGACGCAGATGAGCGATGAAACCGACCGGGCACCGCACTCGCGCGTACCAGTAGATAATAGTGTACCAGGTACCGGAACGGTACTCGTACGTGTATTATCGTAGAGGGACGCCGACAAACGCAAACAACCCGCCACAACCTACAAAACAAAGCAACGAAATACGAGGGAAATACTGCAGTCCAATCATCCACAGTATTGTAGTCTCTCTAGAGTAGAGTCACTATCTACGCGTCCTTTTTGATCTGGTGGTCCCACTAGTTGTTCACAGAGAGCATAGACGACTTCCTGCCCACACCTAGTAGTAGAGTCGATAGTTTTTGTCCGTGTGAGCTTCGAGACCGAAAATAGGATCCCCAATAATTGAATTTAGTTTAATTCGACTTTGATGTTTCGTTCGAATGATCGCCGCCGCGAAGGCGGTCGTCGTGAATCCATTGAAGACAATCTAGCCAGTTACACGGGACAACAAGAGGACGATAATGTTCTTAGCGACGATGACAATGCCGCCCCCGACATGCAGTCCGAGGTGGACGACGTCGAGAAGGAAGATCCATTGCTGCTGGCGATTGACGACTTGGAGGGACGCGTCGTCGCTGCACTCGATGATGTCAAGGTTCACCCGGGGATACGAACGACAGGACCAGTTGCTGAGGAACTAGCCACGCTCTTGCGTCCCGTCTTAGAGGTGGCAGCCCATACGGCTCCTTCAGTAGCGAGAACGTACTACCGGGGTGTTGGAGCGGAAGGAGTTGAGGCGAGTTGCGAAGATGTCTACCAACGAGTAGTGAGTGATTTGGTATTGCCGGTCCTGCTAGAAATGGCACAGTCAGACACCATTCCTGCGAAACGCGGCGCCTCGCTGGAATTCTTTCGGCAGCTGTGGAAAGAGTGTCACAAGCCAGGCTCTTGGTTGGATCTCAGTCCCGGAGCCAACGCTGGGCCCTATGGGAGCGGCCAGACTAGCGGCAAACATCACCACCATCAACAGCAAAATCAGCCTCGAGCACAATACAAGCGCCGACAAGCCAAACGCATGGCTCGAGAGGGAGAAATCTTGAGGTACTGGGTTCAAGCTTCCATCGCGTGTACACTTCCTGGAGTCTTTACGGACGAGGCGGCCGAATCGGCCATTGCTGCGAGAGGCATCATTGCAGCTTCGGCCAGTATTCGACCGTCGCTCAAACACATTGCGCAGCGCATTCGAGACACAGATGACCGTGGTGCCAATCGTATCTATGGGCCCGTCATGAAAATGGTGGAAGGGGTTTTGAAGAAGCTCTTTTTGAGTGACTCTTCATCCAACGCGGCGCAAGGAGATGCCTTGCGAAGCGCTTGCATCAAATTTCTAGAAATTGTCTGCTTGTGCTGTTCTGCCAAGCCAGAAGATCCCTCCCAACGGCGAAGAACCAATACTGTAAGTGCAACGATCTTGGCTCGGGGTGGGGACCAAGTACAAAAAAGGCGCCTAGTGCTAACTCTTTTTGTTCCTCTCGACGCGATCAGCCCGATGACTTTTCGTTAGAAGACTTGCCTGCCGGTCACCCTATCATTACCCGAGAAGCTCTGGAATCCATCTCGGAATATGCCTTTTCCACGCTCCGTGGCTTGACGTTACTCGGAGGTCAAGTCAAGATGGACGTCAATCTTTTATCTGATATGATGTTACGAGGAGACAATACCCCGTCAGCTCAAGTGGTATCTATTCTCAAGCCAGCCGCCTTAGCCTATCTCGAACTAGAAGCGGGTCTTCCTAAAGGAGACGACGAAAATGCACTGGATATCCACATTGATAGAGAAAATCTGGAGTTCGACTTCGTGCTCTGTGCCAAGTCCTATGCATTGTCTGTCAATGCTATTTCGGCCATTGCGACTAACCGCCCTGTTTTCTTCAAAGAAGGAGCCATTTGTCTGGTACGACGTGCGGCGGATCCCCTCACTTACAGCGAAGATGGTAGCACAAGCGACAAGAGCCTGCCAAAGAATGCTGTCGTGGGGCTTCAAGCACAAATCAAAGCCTCGTGTTTGACCTTGTTGCGGAATGCTCTCAGTGTTCAAACCCAGGCGGCTAATCTATTACACAGGTGCCTGGTAGAAAAGTGTGACATGCAAGTCCAAGCCGATAAGGCACTCAAAATGGCCCAACAAACGACCGCTTTGAAGACTGCCGGTCGTGCGGCACGAAACCGTGCCAATATGTTTTACGAATGGGAAAGCACCGAAGAGGGACGTACCTCCAAACGGCAACGGGAGACTGACGATGCACTGGCAAAAATGAGAGCTGCTCGTGCCTCGCGAGGTTTGGGGCACGGAATTCAATTGCCGACATCAATGGTGGATTCCATCGAGCTCATCCTAGCCAACCTACAGCACTTACCTGCCAAGCGACCGACAGCGTCCTCGTCGTCGTCGAGTACCAACAAAGGCAAGACGGCAACACTGCTCAGTTTGGACTTTGTGGTAGACGCTATCAACACCAACGGAGCCTCCTTGGCACAGGAAGAAGGTCGATGGTATTCCCGAGATGGTGGTAACGCATGGACCGCCAATCCAGATGATGGAATCTATGAACTATCATCCAAACTGTTGGCTGTCACCACCGATGAGGGAGAACCTCCCAAGAAAAAGTCAAAACAAGACGTTCAAAACATTGAAGATCAAAAGGAAATGTACAGTACGCAGTGCCAAACTGCTGCTGCCGAAGCTGTGGGGCGGATCGTCGCCAACGGCATGACCAGTCGCAATGCACCATTGGCCGAGATGGCTAATCGTTTGGCGGCTCGGTTGGCTTGGAGCCTAAAGAACGTGCCACCCCCGGCTCAACTGCAGCCAGCACAAGATATGGCTCTGGATACTATTCAAAGCGCCAAGAAAAGACTGGGCGAGACTGATGAATCTTCTTCTTCAACGACGACCAAATCCATGGACGAATTAGCCACATCTTACCCGCTTGTCACGTCCTGTTTGGCATTGGAGGCGACGTCAGCCTTGAATTTTGGATCGATGGATGGTCGAGAGGGAGTATCCTTGAGTAATGCTCTGCTGAACGAGGCCTACGCGCAAGATTGCCAGTACGAAGGAGAGGAACATAACGAGGACGAATTACACTCCAAATATAAGACGAGCTTGGATGTCTATGCTGGCTCGGTGCTCCATTCTAGTGAACGGGCCAACATCAAAGCTACGGACAACGACCGAAAACGTGTGGTGACATCGCTCGCATCGAAAATGCAGCACGACTTTGGAGTTTTACCGTGGCTGACATCTTCTGGATTGAAATTGGTCAGTGCAATGTGCGACATTGATGATATTGCGAAAAAAGCCAAAGAGGCGGCCCAGAAACAATCACAGCAAAGCATTGCGACGTCCGCAGCGCTGCACGCAGCCAAACAAGCCGCGGAGAAGCGAGCCACTGCCGCTCTTTTGGTCTTGAGAGATGCGGCGTTTCAGCGCACCAACCCGGGATCGCGACTGGGCGCGGTCCGTACAGCGGTAGCCTTGGCATCAGGACACTTTGGTGCAAGTCCAAGTTGCGAAGACAAGGCTCTGAAGTTGGTAATGAATGTCTTGTATGCTCGTTCGGAAGACCTTGCCAACGCAGTAGTGGAATCGGCGATTGCCGAATTGAAGGTAGCCTCCGACTACGCCGTCGAGAACTACTCGAAGATTCAAAAGGCAAACAAAGAGGCGGCTGAAAAAGAGACCGCTAATGAGCATACTCCTAAAGCACCCTTTGCCGCGGAGAGTGACGAGGAAAAAGCTGCTATGGATAAGGTGCGCAAACCCGCTGTCCTATTCATGGCTTTATGTATTCGTCGACCCGAAATCATCAAGACTCTATTTGCATTGAGTTCTGTACCCAAGGCGGATGTGCTTTCCAAAGCGGTACGGCAACAAATGCCCAAGCTTGCCCGTGCCGCCGGGACTAAGCACGGTGCCGCAGAAATAGCTTTGAAGGTTGCGGACATGGCATCTCCTGCTGAGACCCCACTGCTTTTGGCCTTGCTCGATAATTTGGCACCGCTTGGGGAGAAGGGGATACCTCCCCAGGAGTTCATCGACGCTTGCTTTGAAATTCAAGAAAAGAAGAAGACAGGAGATGCCAAGGATGCTCGTTTCCTCATCCCAGTCGTTTCAGCGATGCTGCGGGAAGATCTCATCAAGAGACTGCCCGAATTTATGGAAGCAGACGATTCTATTTTCATGGCTGCGTTGGTCAAAATGGGCGAAAGACTTGGACGACATGCTCTGTTGTTTCGAGAAGAACCCGAATCCGACAATCCCACACTCAAGGGCCTCACGGGATGCGAACAACTTGTCTACCTCCACAAATTGGATTTTCAAGCTGCCGGCTTGCCTCAGAAACGATACCTGGACGCGATCCGTTTGTGCCTGGACAATGAAGAGATATTCACGGATAGTTTAGTCATGTCCGCGTTGGATCATATGAGTGGGGTCTTTTTGACGGGCGCCGAAAAGTTGCCCTTGGCATTCATGCGAACTATCATTTTGGTCTGCTCGAAGCACGAGAGTTTACATAGTTGGATTTGCCATACACTCTTGCCTCGACTTGTTGAAGGGAAGATCTACGAAGACCGACGCCAGTGGGAAGGATGGATGCGTTGCGCCAAAATTCTGGAAAGCACTTCAGGGAGCGGAGTCAGCAGCGCCGATGCGATCAACCAACTGCCACCGGAACAGCTGGCGTTGTATCAAGCACGCTACGGTGGTACTTGAGTGAGTAGCCTTTCATAATAAAGAACTAGTCAAGTGAAAGCTGTGCTTCTGTGATCTAGAAAATTTAGGTTACCAACACGTGTGATCTGGCCTGGGACTAAACGTCGCCAAAAAGGAATTGACACCGTAGAGGGGCGTGTGGAAAACGCTCTGTCAAAGATCGACGTGTGAGATTCGATCCACTAGTTTAGAATAAAGAGACATTCCGAACAAGGTATTAAATAAAAGTACTCACATTGAAAAACTCCAGAACATAGCTGTGATGATGCTCGAACAGTCCATGTCCGATACTCTCCAAGGCTCCAACATTGATAAATACCAGCAAGATACCCACAATTAAATAAGAGAGTCGACTCCAGGAAGGATCATTGTATAATTTTTGATAGAGTACGAACTCCCACATACTCATATACATGATATAAAACAGCCAGGGGGTGTAGGGATGTGGTTCGAACTGCAAATACAGATACAGATACGTCGTGGTGACGACAAAACTGAGATGGCGTGTGAAATCCGAGTGATCGCTGACGCTTCGAACAATTAAAAAGACACCCGAGACGGCAAGCGGCATCCCCAGAAAGTGAAGAAGACCATTGACACAATTTCCGTGACACTTTCGAAATTGTTTGTAGCCCTCCTGATTCGGGTCGGCCAAGGCGAAGAGAATCATAAAGAAAATGATGGACCCAATCATGCCGATGATCGGGGGCAACCCTCGTGGTGGCGCATTTTGCTTGTATACACTTGGTGCAGCTGTTGCTTCGCTCATAGTCTCTCTTGAATGTTATGAGATACTGCTGGAATATGATGTGATGGCTTGGTTGAAATTTGAATGGGCTCGGTTCGATGATTCGGTACCAGGTATCGCGTAGACACCGCCCCGCCCCGCCTGTAAGAATAATCCGATTCGAAACCCATTCACTGATAAAAGGACAGACAATCCGTTGAGACCGCTACATTTTGCGGAACAGATGTCGCGCGATGTCGGTGCGCTCTTCCGAAGGCCCCCGAAGGTCGGACCCACCTTCATTTCGCTCCCGACAATCAAAGTAGTCGAATCAGCTGCAGACACATTTTGTCCAATCAAAACTAGCGCAGACACCAGATTACTTATCATCGATGGAGCATCATTTTTTGTTTTCTTCTCTCTAGAGACTGTGTACCACTTGTACCGGTATGCCGTCGACAATCGACAATGGCGAAAGACTTCTCTTATCTTCTCGTCATTGGTCTCATGGTCGTACCGGTACCGACTATTCATCGGGTACCAACTACAAGTATTCTCCACAATATCACTACTGTACTTCTTCTTCTTTCTTCTTCCATCCCAACCACAAACTACTACTCAACCATGCCACGCAACAACTTAGTAACGGATGAGTCCAGCAGGGTGTTGGTGGAGGCGACACGTTCAAGTGCACTCCAAATCATCAAACAAAAACTCTTGGGGCTACAAATGACCCCGAAAGAGTTAGTAGCAGCATTGGGGAAACAGGGTGTCGGGCCTAACAAGCCCCAAATTGTTTCATTTCTTCTGTCTGTGCAGGGGGGACCCCGTGAAATTTTTACCGGTTGGACCAATGTACCCCTGTCGCAAAAGGGAATTCGGGAAGCCCAAGCAACGGGACAGCAAGTGGCGCAGTATTATACCAATGAGTACTATGATAATGATTGCAATGTAGTATACTCTATTCTAATAGTTTAAAGTTGTCTACTCAAGTATATTCTAAAAGTATTAGTTCTGAAGGATGTGCCCGAGCGACTATGGGATTTCGGCATGACACACGAAGCGCGAATTATGAACTACCTACCAAAGAGTAACAACGCCTGATGCTCACACAAAAATATATACGGACAGACACCTGATGTTAGGGAGGATGCAGATTTCCGCTTTTACGATCTTGCCTGGACGTACGACGACACGAACGAGGACGATACGCAGAAGATATCAAGATGGCTCCGTGATCGAAGCAGTGAAAAAGTGCACTGCTTAGTGCTTAGAGTAGAATAGAATTGATTCGAGTGATTCGCTTCGATCCGTCTTGAAGATTGACTGGTAGGATTACTTCAGTGTTCAGTCACCAGTCAGAATTTTCTACGAAGCTCACCGGTCTCGACTTTCGACGACAATTGATTGACGACGATGATGGCAGTCTACTTGTAGTCTAACAACAGATGATAGCATAATCGCATCCTTCAACATTATATATAAGCAACAGCATTCACCATCATGTTTCAAGCCCTGGCTCTGCTGCCCCTATTGATCTACCTATCATCGCACCAGCAAGCTGATGGATTCTTCCCGACGAGCTCAACAAGCTTGTCGTCACGCACCTGCTTTGGTGTGCCTCGTCGAAATAAAGACATGATTTCTACCATCATTTTCCATCCATCCACTCGACTTCATGCGGAAGGAGGGGAAAAGACAGAATCATCGTCGACGACTTCGACTGCGGCTCCCATCTTGAATGGCAAACGTGTCCTTCCATACAAAGTGCTAATGGCTGGTCTGAAAGGAAACCCCAACGTGGCCGGAGTATTTGCCCTGATGAACTCGGATTACAAGAGAGGATATGCAGGATGGGAACAATGTGAACACATTGGTGTTTCCTTTGATTTAGATACCGACCTGACGCAGTTTGCCGAAGAATTCGGCGCCGAAAAGGTGGCACATATACGGGCCATGTCTTTTGTCATCCCCAGCGAAGGTGCCATGCAATCGATCGCGGATGATTGGAGAATCGAAGCATCCAAGGCGGGTGGTAGAATCAATTTTGATCCCGTCACAGCTGCCATGGAAATGCCGCTGGACGACGACGACTTGGACCTCGATGATTTGGACGAAGACGACATGGAATTCATGGAGATGACTGCAGAAGCAATGGCAATGGCGACGGGTGGTGGCCCACCACCTGCAGCCGTGGCCGAAGAAGGAGATAGCGTTGTTTCCCCTTTTGAAATGCCCAAGACAGCGTCTGTGACTACTACAGCAGATGAACAGAAGGTTTTCAACAAGGAAAATGTAGACAAGGTTCTTGACGAAGTCCGTCCGTACCTGATTAGTGATGGTGGAAATGTTTCGGTAGAACGAGTGGATGAAGAAACACGAAATGTGTATTTGAAACTAGAGGGAGCCTGTGGATCATGCCCATCATCGACTGTCACAATGCAAATGGGAATCGAACGTGTCCTAAAGGAGAACTTTGCGAATTTAGGGGAAGTTCTCCAAGTGGACGATGGTGATGGTAAGCCGAAAGAGCTTTCATTTGAAATGGTGGCCATCGAGGTCAACCGAATCAATCCTGCCATTATTGCCATGGGAGGATCCGTAGAGATTGTCAGTGTGGACGGGGAAACAGGTATTGTCGAGCTGAAATTCAATGGAGCCGCCAAGGTTCGACAGGGTCTCGAGTTGGCCATTCAAGATATTGATTTTGTCAAGGAAGTCAAATTCATTTAGTAAACGAATATAATTTTCACTCTTTCAAATGTACGAAATTTCATTTTAGATAGATTACAAGTTTAGTCTTTCTTGGCCCGACGTCGTTCCCGCCGGGACTTGGCTGGATCGGTAGAGGAGGAGTCCCCACCCATGTTAAACATTTGACTAAGCATTTCCGTGGGATTGGACTGGGCCTGCATTTGTTTCCTCATTTGCTCCTTTTCCTCGGGATCTAGGCCTTCCATCAACTTGGGCATACCAAACATCAAACCTGCAGAGACCAACATCATCAAAACCATTGGATTCTTCAACATACTAAAGATGGAAAATCCTTTAGCTGGTTCAAAGTAGTCATAGGTGGCATGCGGCGTCAACACGAGTGGATACTTGATGGCTGTTTTGCCGGCACCTGGATACGCATATTCCAAACACTTGGGTGCATCCATGGAATCTTCCAATAGTTGCACCTTCACCTGACCAAAATGATACGTGACGGAGTGAATGTCCAGCTGGTGGACACCGGGAGGGACGTTGTAAATCACAAAACTACCATCGGAACGGCTATACGTTGCGTACTCGGCGTTATTCAAGGTGATGCGAGTAGTGATATTGAATGGGCTTTTATCAGGGAACTCAAGTCGACCTTCGAGGGTCGTAGTCACGCCTTGAGCCGCACTGCATATGAAATCAAAGAAGGCAGAGTCAGATTAGATGTCAGGGGCACCAAGGACGATGGATTGATTCGCATGTAGAAAGCCCGCGTTTTAATCGTACCTCGCAGCAACGATTCCCAAGAGACAGAGCAATCTGGTCAATGCTATCATGTTTTCGGATTCCTGCAAACTATAGACAAAGGGTGATGGGAATATCAGCTGTGATGTTCAAGCCTCCAGACTGCAGAGATGTTGTTGGGTCAACAAGAACTAAGAGGCAAAATAATGAGGGAGCAACAAAGAGGAAGGAGCATACCGGTACCGGTACCGTACCACTACCGGTACAGTAATAATCGTCGCGACAACAGTTGCTGTCACTCAGTCTATTCTTAGCTCTCAGTACATACAGTACCACGTACCGGTACTGTATCATACTCTACCGTGACTTTGAAGATGAGACAGCGCGACAGGTACAAGCAGTAGCGACGGACAGATTATGACGGTAGAAGGACGGACACACGCGCCAGACGTACAGTACGAAAACAAACTCGATGATCGAAAACCGCAATACTGCGGCATACTGTTACCAGGACCAGCGCGCTACTACTACTACTATACTACTACTACTATACTACTACTACTATACTACTACTACTATACTACTACTACTATACTACTACTACTATACTACTACTACTATACTACTACTCTCTACTACTACTGCTTTACCGGTACGGTACTGGTAGAGAGAGAGAGAGAGAGAGAGAGAGAGTAGGAGTAGAGAGAGGTGGTACTGTGGATGTACCACCCAGGACTACAACGCTCCGCACAACCATGCAGACCCAGCACTAAACCTACGTACCCTCTCCCTCCTCCCCCTCACTCGCTATCCCAACGCACCAAATACCGCACCACAAGCACACGTGCAGTACAGTATGAGTGAGCGTGGAAAGTACAAGACTTCTACGGCGAAAATACGAAAAGAACGGATCAAAACGGCCTAGTAGCTGAGAAGCTACTACAAGTCTAGCTGTGGCTGGATCGTGTCCAAGAAGAATAATGCCACAGGAGGGAGAGTCAGCCTCTGAAGTCCGTCCAGGGAGTCGGTGGAATAAGACAACATGATGGTTTGGAACTCTGGATAAAAGCTAGTTTCATAACATACAATATGTGAATGTGAATGCCATTTTGTTTCGAAAACAAGAACTATACTCCTCCTAGGACGCATCTAGTACCAACTTCTCTTTAGGCGTCGGTGGGGGGTCATTAGTGAAGTATGGATGGCTCAGCGATTGGTCTGCTGTGAATCGCATGTTGGGATCTAGGGCCAGTATGGAACGTAGTAGACTGATCGCATCCTTGGGCGCCGCCGTGAAAATTTCATCAAAGGGAATCGCTGGAACATCGTCCCACAACAGCCCTCTCGAACAGAGTGGGAGGGCTTTGTGATCGGGCCAATTGGTTTCATTGGGTGTGCCAAAAACAGTAAAGATCGTATCCAGCTGTGAAATATCAGAATTCTTTCCTTGCAGAAAGGGCCGCCGCAACAGCAGTTCCGCAAAGATGCACCCCACACTCCACATGTCAGCCGCTGACGAATATTCGTATGCCCCAAGTAGCAACTCAGGTGGTTTGTACCAGAGTGTAATTGCTTGCGGCGACAACCGTTGCTTGGGTGTCCCGTAACACCTGGCCAGCCCAAAATCGGCCAGTTTCATCGTCCCGTCCGACATGAAAAGCATATTGTCCGGCTTGAGATCACGATGCAGGATCCATCGATCATGACAGGCAGCAATCGCGCATAAAAGAGTTGATAGGTGTTGTTTGATATCCGCCAGCGATATCGGGATGCTCTTGTTCCCTAGAATCTTTTCCAGATCAGTGTGAGCACACTCGTACACCAAACAAACAGCCATGTCCGGTGTGGAGAATACATCGACCAGCTCAATGATGTTCTCATGTTTGAATTCTCGTAGCAACTTAATTTCTCGCACCGCCGTAAAGTTGACTCCTTCGTTGGGGTTCTCGCTCTTGATTTTCTTGACAGCCACGATACGACCGGTCCCTTTTTGTTCGGCCATGTGGACGACTCCCCATGTTCCCTGCCCGAGGGGCTTGATGACCTTGTAGTTATCCATGGTGGAGCCAATAAGTTTCTATCCCGTGATTGACAACAAAGTATGTGTTTCCAAACAGTTCGATTCGAATGATACCGTCCATAGTGGCGGGTATAGTGGGGTGTGGGGTGGCCAGAGTTGGAATTTGGAATGCGAAAATAAGTGCGCGGGCGCTACCTGTTTTGCGGTCGAAGCAGTCGATAGGACCTGTTTTGCTTGCTGGCTTTTACCGGTATGGTACGGTACCTGGTACAGTGTGGCCAGGACGATTATCATCCCATCGACAACTCTTCAGGCTATCTTCGACCAAAAAGGACTCAAATCTTTGCAGCTGACAAAGATTAGACACTCTAAATCATGGTCTCCAGCTAGACTAGTTGCAGAAACAACATACAACTCTCTATAGTAGGCTCTACTCAACAAGCTTCTGTCCCCATGCTGTGTAGGCAACTAGATCAAAGTTGGGTTCCAAATGATCACCTCGTTGCAGCCCTTTGACGCCTCCGACTTGCCCCTTGGCGCGCCACTCCGCTACTTGTTTCCCTACAAACACGAATATTCGAAGTGCGATAGCAGTCGCCACATCTTTGGGATTTTCGCCGAGCTGTGGAAGGGTAATTTCGGTACTATCCAAAAGACGAACTCGTTCAGGGAAGGGGCTGTTTTGAAAGAGTTCCTTCAGGGCCGTGTTACAGGAATGATCCGATGACCGCGCAAGGGAAGGGTTTAAGCAGTTCGTGGGTTTGGTCGGAGATTCCATGACCGTAAACATCCAAATAGGAAAGGTGTCGTCTGGAAACGCTTTCAGTAAATGCGTTATGAAAATGGAGACTTGCTCAATGTACTCCGTTTGTGTCGTCGGAGTTTTTACTTCATCCATCGATATCAAAATATGTTTGCACTTCCGAAATCTTTCCTTTGTTTCTTTTTCCCAGTTCTCGTCGGGGCTATTAAAACTTTTGCTATCGTAGAGGTGGAATTTGAATGGACGCTGATGGCCATCCACCAAAGGTCTCAAGTGACGAAAGGAGGCGTGCAATAGGGCCGCCGACTCGCTCCCGATCCAACACACTAGCTCGTAGTTACCGAGGTCGCTGAATTGATAGAATTTGGACTCTCGAAATGTAGCACTATCCACTGCCACAAACGATTCACTCGTCTTGAACAGCTTTGCTGATGTGGCGGGGATTTGTGGGTTGTGTAAGAGGTAGGGCTGTGATATAGCCTTGGCTTGAGTAAACTTTTTGGACGAGATCCACGCCGACGACGGAAATAGCCCCTGCTTGCTGCTGTCAACCATGGAGGTAGCTGTGGCTATCACATTCGTAAGAACCTTTCTTGTCTGAAGTGAGCTACTACCGTCGCAGCCATACCAATAGGCTACCAGGCTAAAATTCCCCTCCACAGGCAGTGTGAAGGACCCGTCCCAAGTGGTTGTGGTCCCTTCATGTAACACCACAGGAGCCAACGCATCCCCTTCAACGCGTATCCACAGTCCAGGCATTTCGCAATATTTCTGAAGAATCAACGTAGCCCTGTGAGGACCCAACGACACTGTTGTCGCATCTGCCCCTCCTTCGTCGAATTTCACAACAACATTGACGCCCGATTCAATTTCAAACACTGTACCAGGCACCTTCAAAGAAGTGGAATCGGTAGAAGTGTCTCCCACTTGCCGTCCAAACACAAAGACGGCGGTCATTGCTGCCACGGCAATGAAGATCCCTGGTAGAGCCCGACGCGGGTCACGCGACTTTTTGGCCCCATCATCGTTGCCACCAATAGGTTGTCCATCAATTGTAGCCCGAGCACGTCGTTTCATCAATGGCATCATTCATTGCACTCAATGATCAAAGATGAGAGGTCTACTACATGCGTCTCACGTTCATCTCATCAAGTGTGCTACGAGAACCGCCATGGTCAGATTGAAGATGATCTCGGTCATCAACAACTGCGCAACGATCGTGTGTCGTGTGTCGTGTGATTATTACAGTATCTCGATCTATTTGACTACTCCGACTGACACCATGCTTGCGCTATGTTTTGATCAATCATCGTCGTGTACAAATAACAAGGTAATGAGCCTAGTTACAGGGCTAGTATTTGTGGTTGCGAACGATGTTACAATTTTATTGTGAGATGTTGGAATGATCCACTTTTCATTCGAGATGCTTGAGGATGAAGTTGCAATTTCATCCTAGCTTATCTTCAACATCCATTACTTCAAAATCCCTAGAGCGTCCGTAGTTCTAGTACTTCGAGTCCGATATCTTTCAATCACTTACGTCAGTACTTTGACGGTCTCAACGGACGGTCTGTCCTTTCATCGGTGAATGGGTTTCGAATCGGATTATTCTTACATCGTCGACACTAAAATACAGTATGGGTACTCCTAGCGGAGTAGAATAGATTGCAGTTGATGAAATGAAGTAGACTCATTACAATTAACAGACTATATTCCCAAGGGCTGTTTGACCTTCTTCTCCGATTTGCGCTTCTTTGAGCTGAATTTTCCTTTTCGATGCTTTTCCTTCCATGCAGTTCTTCCTGCTGTACTCTTTCCAGTTCCATCCTTGGTATTGGTGAAGATCTTCTTCTCACTCTCGTCCACTTTCTGCTTCTTGGACCCCTTTTCTTCATCGCCTTGCGAGAAATCGGGCATGTCCTCGTCATCTTCGTCGTCACCACCACCAAGGCCATCCAAGTTGACGTCGCCGTCGTTGAAAGACTGCAGTGGATCGTTGTCCGATCTTCGCTGGCCATCGTTGCCTTTCTTGTTCTTTTTTCTCTTTCTCTTTCGATTGAGATCCGCTACTTGCATACCACGAGGCAGTAGATACTTGGGAACATGCTTGAGATGGTCCTGAACCTTGGATACGTGAGTCGCAACACGATCATGACGCAAGAGCTGCAAGTCGGCAGGATTCTCTTCAAAGTGGCTCTGGAGTCGATCAGAATTGAGAATCTCGGCTCGAAGCTCGGCAGCCCTTGTCTCTTTAACCGCGGTTCGAGTCACTGACCTGGAAACATCTTCCACACGGTAGCGGAACCCTTCTATTTCATGAAGGTCAAAGTCGAGAGGGCTAGGCTGTGACTGCTCCGTGGGATGGACACCCACTTCTCCAGCAGCAACCGCTTGAAAGGTCTCTGTAACAGCTCCAGACAAAGAAATCTTGGGTTGATCCTCCTGCACGGCCACAAGAACTTCTTGCTGCTCAGCGGACTCGGTCTCGACCAAACTCAATGCGACCCCTTTCGCTCCACCACGTGCAGTACGACCAACGCGGTGCGCATAAGATCGGGGAGACGGTGGAAAATCCACATTCAATACAAAAGAGACGTGACGAAAGTCCAGTCCTCTTGATACTCCATACTCAGCGTCCTTTTTCTTGCCCCGCTTTTGTTTCGCGTCTTCGTGATCTTCTTCGCCCTCGTCCTCATCATCTGTATCCACGGCGTCTGTGCTTTCGTCGGTGGCAATCAAATAATCAAAGTTGCCAACATTGAATTGCTCAATGATATTCAACCGGCTTCGAAACGGAAGCTCCGCATTGAGCACAGAAGAGCGAATGTGAAACTGCTCCAAAAACAACTTGAGCCTGTAGCCACCATCTGTCGAATTGACGAAGAAAATTCCTTTCCCCTTGAGCAATCCAAGCTTTAAAAAGACATAAATAACTAAATTCTTGTCCTTCTTTGGCGTTTGCAAATAAAATTGCGTCAACTGCCCGGCAGAGCGATCGGTTTCCTCTTGTTCCAACTTGAGGACCACGGGAGAATGCAACACAATTTTTTTCAATGAGTTCAACTCGGGGCTAAGAGTGGCTGACATGAGAAATCCCTGACAAATTTTGGGCATGGACTTCATAATTTCCGAAATGTCGTGGGCGTATCCGAAGGATAGTACCAAATCCGCCTCATCCACCACTAGCGTTTCGAGAGAGGATTTTAGGTCAACATCTCCCGCCCGGATATGGCCCAACAACCCGGCAGGAGTAGCCACAATCACATCGGGTCGATCCCGAAGCATGGCTTTTTGACGCGCCAAATCCTGTTGCGCCTTTTCGCCACGACCACTAAGGGCTGCACTGAGAACAGCTACTGAGACGATTTCGTCGCAATAGTAGACCAGGGACTGCAGCGTTTTGAATACTTGAGAACACAATTCTCGAGTCGGCACCAGGACGACTGCTCTCACTGCGTGCTCATCGTTTTCGGCAGCAGAAATCGTCTTGGACTGAATGATTTTCTGAAGCAAAGGAAGACAATAAGCCAAGGTCTTCCCACTGCCTGTCTTGGCTCGAACCAGTAAGTCACGACCCGAGTTGATGGCCAGTGGCAGGCATTTCGATTGCACCAAGGTCGGTCTAACGTGACCCAGACGCTGGACTGCTTTTCGTAGCCGAATGTCGAGCCCCACAGACTCTGTGAGGGAAGAAAAGGTTTCTTCTGGGTCTAGCAACGACATGGTTGTTAGATATTTTAAACCTTGGGTGAGAAGAATAACAGCCTTCGCACGTTGTAGATGTCAATGAGGGTGTTGTTTCACAGAAAAGGAACGGTGGCAAGAGAAAAATGGGTGGCGGGAGAGGCGACGGAACGGAACTAGAAAAATCGACTCGATCGACCGGTACCTGGTAGCGAGACGAGTTACGAGGTTGTATTTTGGACGCAACCGGGAGGTACAGTGCCTGCCTGGTACCAGTACCTGGTACTCGTACGAGTACAGTATCATACTTGTATCATACCGGTATGATACGTAAAAACGCAGTCCGTACCGGTACCAGGTACCGGTACTGTACCGGTACCGGTATTCTGTCTCTGCCGGTATGTACTTCGTTCGTATGGATACGTACGACGGAAATATGCGCAAGCCACGTGCTCCGTTGCCGCGCTCTGGCCTAGTAGTGGATGTCGTAGGATGCGCTGAACGGAAAATCACATAAGCGGAGTTGCCTCTTTCAGAGGGTTACATAGATGATTTTTCATGTGCATCCACGCCGGGCCATCGATAGTTTGGTTCCACCGCCGCCGGACCGAGTGCAGCGCAGGCACAACCAAAAGATGTGCCAGGATCGAGTAGCGCGCATCGCACTCCATGTGTCGCAAAGGAACGAAACCCAAGCAGTACGATAATCATTCCACAGTTGTTGCTGGCAAACAACAAGGGGGTGTGGTTGTTTGCTGCATGGGTTGGAGTGGAGAGCAGAGAGTTCGTGGAGATAGATTGCTTAGGTAGTCCTCTCTACCATGGACCGCTCCAATCTCCATGATGTCGGTAGCGGTCGTACGAGAGGGGAAGGATCTGAAGACCATGATGTTGAGGGGGATGAAGGGAGCTTGCGTGCTACGCGCAGCCCTCGTAGGACTCCTACGATGAGTGCGGCCGACGCGGCCGACGCGGCGAGGAGCTCGAGACCGAACCAGCCCGGCAATGAGGGTACAAGTAGTAGCAACCCTGGCCCTGCGATGGCATCACCCTCATCTTTAGATGAAATGGAGCCTTCATGGGACGAGCATAGTGACGGGGAAGGCTCCCGTGGGGGTTCTCCTCGAAGGAACCGAAGGCAGTCTATGGAGGCAACAACACCAACCTTAATGGACGAGGAGGATTTGATAGATGAAGAAGAGGAGCAGGAGATGATATCGTACGAACGTGAGCGACTGATGCGGGCAGGGCGTGGCCTCTTTATGAGGGACGATCCTCACGTGCGAAGGACGCCAGGGGCACAGATGTACCGATCAAACACTGAGCAAGAGAGCGTGCGTAGAACTCCTGGCGCCAGCCAGATGCACAAATCCGTGGTTCCTGCCAACATATCGCAGGAGCCCGGGATCGGGGATGCGTCGGGGCTTGGCTTTGGATTGACTCTTTCTTCTCCTGTGGCGTCGAGTGCCAGAGCAAAACCTCTGAATCTTGCCACTGCCTGGGAATCTTCGCTAGCGTCTTCGGTGGCCGATAAGGAGGGGTCCTCGCCAGATCAAGCAGATAGACCACCACTGCCGCGGGGAAGCGTCAGTCGAGACCAACGGGGAGCATTTGTATCGCCCTGGAATCTTGCGAAGGCATCTTCTAGGCAAGAAAGTGGCCACGGAGCTTATTCTCCGAACACGCTGCGGCTGACTGAGGATCTAGGGAACTTGCTGTTGGAAGACGACAACGAGGCGGATATCTCGGGGAGCTCGGGTCAGGTTATCTTTGGGAGCGATAAATCTGCTCATTCTTTTGGGGGAGAGACGTCAGATGCAAAACAGGAGGGTTCTGAGAGCTGGACTGCGCCATATGTGATTGGGATGGACGCTCCGACTAGAGTGCCCCGTAGCTCAACAAACAGGGTGAGAAGGGGCAAAACAGAGGGATCGCGCCGGGCTCGTGGACACGAGAGATCTTCGTCTACGACTGCGTCGCATTCTTTTGGAGATAATAGTCAGGCGAAAACCGGGGGGTTTCTCCAGTATACCCAACAACCCAAGGCAGTACGAAGTTTCAATCACGAGCCGTTCGGACAAGGTGGAAACCAAACGCAGTTCAATTTTGGTGGCCCGACACCAACCGCGCCATATGGAGGAACGGCACACGAAGAGGGGGGCGGAAGTTCTGCTCCTAGACTGCTGAACTTTGGCGGAGCATTCGCACCGCCTTCCAAGAACCAGGGGCTGGGGTTTCAGCAGGCAGCACCTGTGCCACCCACCTCACAAGAGCCTCCGGGGCCTTTCTTCCAGCCACCGCCCGTGGTTAGTCAACATTCCTTTCCAGTAGATGCTGGACAATTCGGGCATTCATCTTTTCATAATCCTTTCCAGCAGCCGGGACAGCCACTATTCGGCGTCCCGCAAGCCAAGTTCCATCCTCAGTTCGGCTCTCAAAACGTCATGTTCGGAGGAACTCATCCTCCTTTGAGCCAAAGCCCAACATTTAACTTTCCTCCTCAAGACATTGGATACCCAATGCATGGTGCAGCCATGCATCCTCCTCCACAGGAGTTCATTCCGGTCATGCACCACCAGCGACCTCAGATTCCACAATTCGGTCCGCCACAGCAACAGTGGGCTCCTCCACACATGGAGATGCAGTACGATGGTATGACGGACCACGGCTGGCACGGAGGACACGGGGGTTGGCCCATGGGGGATTATGGGTATGGAATGCCGAGAACTTCCGATTCTCCCGCTCTCTCGATGACTCCAACACCCCAGGCATGGACTCCTGAACCTGAACTTTTGTCTGCAGACATGCAGACCAACCCATTTGCTCCTCAGCAGCAAGGCCACGCGCCATCGCCTGGCCCAGCTGGCAAGGCGCCAAAAAAGGGACAGCGAAGAAGCTCAAAAAATAAGCCGAAAACTCCAATCATCAAGTCTGAACCGGTAACGCAGACCGCATCAGGGCAAAAGTCTCCGATGTTGAAGAAAGGAAAGAAGAAGCAGACTAAATCTCTTTCTTCGACTCCTACCGAAGAGATAGGACAGTCGGCGTCCGAAGACCAGGGTGACGCAAAACGCACCGATCACGAAGAGAGCTCCGAAACAAAAGCTGCTTTCAAAGACTTCACAAAGAAATTGAGGGCCGAGGAGCGCTCTTCGTTCGAAGATGCCGAATCCTTCGCCTCTAAGGTGTTGTGTGAAGGCGTTCTTCCCGAATCTATTCACTGGAAAGTGTACTTGGAGCTGGCAGACCTCGCCAAGCGAGCAAATCGATTTGGCGAAGCAAGAACTCTTTACAAGAAAGTTTGTCAATTACAGCCATCCGCCATTCAAGGGTGGCTCGAGTTCAGCAAACTGGAGGAGGAGTGCGGCAACATGAATTTGTGCGCCAAGATACTTCGCGCTGGAATCGACTACTGTGAATATAATGATGGACTTTTTGCTCGGGCAATCAAGCACGAGGAGAAAATGGGGAATATATGGCGTGCACGGGAGTTACTGTCACGCCTCAAACATCTAGGCATCGAAAATGTCTGGCGTACGGTTCTAGAAGGCGCCTTGTTGGAAGCTCGTACCGGGAACGAGGTGATGGCACGTCGAGTGTTGAAGTATCTAATGCATCATGTTCCTTGGTATGGACCTCTCTATCTCGAGGCTTACAAACTTGAAAAGAATCTCGGTCGATCACACGAGGCACTGGAAGTCGTGGAACGAGGTCTAGCTGCAATCCCTCGGTACGGACCCCTATGGTTCGGAGCCTTCCGCCTCTGTGAAGAACTCGATCATGCCGCGGGGCACTATTTGCTCCCGCAAGCTATGGCAATGATTGATCGAGCTACACTTTGTGTCTCGAAGGAAATCATCTGGAAGGTTCACCTCGAAGCTGCGCATATGCTGGAACGATCTGCTGTGGAGTACCTAAATTCCACTACAGACCCCCCGGCGGATGCCGTAATGGATCTCTGCAGGAAGCGATTTGCGATGACGATATTAACTTGCCCACCAAATCTTCGGTGGAAGGTGTGGTTAGCATCGGGTAGAATGGAAGTAGCTGCAGGCAATTCCGACCGTGCCCGGGGTCTATTCCTTCGAGCGCACAGAGTCGTGCCCGACAAGGGACGCGCAGTGGCTCTGTTAGAGTGCGCAAGACTTGAAGAATATGTCGGAGACGTCGATTTAGCAAAGGCAATATTGTGCAAAAGTCGAAGCGTCAGCGGATCCGACTGGAAGGTTTGGCTCGAGAGCGTGCTACTGGAAATCCGATGCGGTAATCGAGTTCGGGCAATCGAACTAGCGGAACTCGCGTTGCATCTACATTCGGGAACTGGGCGTCTTTGGGCATCTCTCGTGCAGCTCCGTCACTACGAAGAAGGAGAATCGGCGCAATTCAAGACTCTCAGGCTTGCACTCAATGCTGTACCAAAGAGCGGAGAAGTTTGGTGCGAGGGAGCGCGAATTCATTTGAACCCGTTCGCTCGGACATTCGATCTTCCCAGTGCACAAAGGCATCTTTCCTTTGCGACGAAGTTTACCCCTCAATATGGCGATGGTTTCCTGGAGACACTTCGGCTCGAGATCATTGATCAGTGGCTATTGCCCACTGCGAAGCTAGTGTGGGAAATGACGAGGAGAAAACTTGACCTTGGCGAAAATGCGAACCAACATGAGAGCCTTGTCAAGTATGTCCGCGCCAACGCACGCGCACTCTTCGTCATCTGCGGGGACGCTGCAATCGAAACTCTCCAAGATTCAATCATTGACAAGGGAACCGCCAGAATGGTCCGCGGCCGACTCCGGCCCGGCTTCCGGAACAGCACCGTTGATCTCTCGGAGCTTTGTCAACGCTGTGCGAATGCTGATCCTAACTATGGATTACTGTGGTTTCATTGCCGTGAGACACCTTCTGGCACTGCCAGAGAAATCTTTGCAAGGGCAGCGGAACTCATGCAAAACGAAATTAGATCATATGCACACATTTATCTGTCGGCCTTCATCAGGCGATTTGCAATCCTCTGTCAGTTCGACCGAGCTTTGGAACGCAAGGCAAAATCCGAAGGCGACAGCAAGGAAACATACATACAAAATACGGCTCGGTGGGAAGAGCCGATGATAGAAGCATACCTCTCTGCCCCATCACTGGAAAATATCCTGGAGGCAGGGGACAAAGTTGACGAATCACAGACAGGCGTGTTACTTTTGGAAAGTACCATGACCGGGTCAAATTTCGTCTCTGGCCTCGTCGCTCTAACCGACCACGTTTCTGTGTCTGAAATGACTTCTGACGACAAGCGAAAAGCATTATTCGGGACAGATGCTCTCTTCTCGTGAAAAATCTATACATCATACATGTGCACACACTATCATATCATCATCATCAACAACAACATAAACAATTATACGAACATCCAGGTGCTGACGTTTTTGGCAAACGTCGCAGACTTGGGGAAATTTTGCGCTTGGAAAAGGCTATGAAATTTGGCTGTTCGTCTCTAGATAAAAGGCTAGTAGAGCACCAATACATTGAATAAGTCATACTACTCCTTCTGTAGAGTATAGAGAGAAGGCTCTTCTGGTGTAAGAGTGCGAGAGGCCATCCGATGGTCTTTCGAGATTGCGACTTGCATCAATCTCTGTTGCTCTCAACGCATGGCAATATGGAAAGAAAATCCGTCAGTCGAAAGAGTCGTTTTGTTCGGATCGGCGGTCGGCCGGCCGATAGGAACCGGTATGATCTCATCGCTAATACTACTTTATCATCGCATGCATCTCGCCTCGTCGCCAGACGAGTCGCGAAAGTATTCTTTGTACTCTTGTCCTCTCTCTGTATTCATTGCGTCTCGTGTGATCTACCGTGTACGAGTAGTGTACCTGTTTGCCTCTCTGGCTTCCTGAAACAGTCATGTTTGTTTTTTAAAAGTCTTGAAACAATCCGTCCGCCGGCCTCGATCATGTCTTCCCCCGACGAGCCAACAAAGGAGCACGACACGGAGGATCTCCCCCAAGTTCTAGCACTACGATTGCAATCATCGATATTGGCAGATGAAGAAGTCCAGGGTCTGCATATACCACTCCAAGTACTGTACGGACTTGAGGAGACCCCTCCTGCTTCACGAACTGAACACGATGCATCTTTTGTAGATGAAAGTGGAAAGATTTTGCAGTCGGTTTCTTCGAGAGCTGTTGGTGATAACATTACCGGTAACACCAATCAAAGGTGGGAATTTATAGGATCTTCGAAGACAAATCAAAGACTGGTTCTTCAGCCCTCCACCAGGGAACTCAAGGATATAGGGATCAAGGCCCGAAATCGATTGGAAGAAGAAAAAACAAAACGACCTGAAATTCAAATACTGGATCAAATGCCGACTAGTGACCCGGAAAAGAGAGTGTCAAGGAAAGCAACCACGGCCTTCTCAGCCAAAGTTGCTTCTCAGAAGCCGGCGGCCTCGACCGACACTAGTAGCAGTCGGAAACGAAAACTCGACACCTCTTCTCGACTCAAAAGCACTCCACCAAGGATTGCGAAGAAAGGTGGACGGAATAGTAGTCAACCTAGCTCCTGGGCACCAGACGTATCGCACATTGAACTTCCAGATAAGGATGATCGATCGGCGACTGTAAAACTTCACGGTCTTCCAATCAATTGCACTACGGAACTTGTGAAAAAATTCTTTGCTGGTTTACAACTACAACACATCTCCATCTTGCTTCCAAACAACACTAGTATGGCACAACTCGATGTCGCGAATCCCCTTCCTTCTAGACGAAGCAGATGCGAGCATTGTCGTCTGCGAGTACTTGCCCAATTTCAATCTGCTTCTGCAGCGATCTTGGCATCCGAACGATCCGGAGAGACGATTCGAATGCAGCACCATGACAACGCAGATGAGGAAGAGTATGTGGTGGCCGTCACTGTCTTGCCTAGACAATTGGCAAAGGCCCTGACATTTGTGGTACGTGGCAATGCGACGCCTCACAACATCTTGTTTGCTTTTTTGCTTTCTTTCTTTACTCACTGTCTGTTTCTTTGATTTCGATCGTCCTCTCGCTATTCTATTACAGGCCGTTCCCGCGGTTCCTCGCACGCCCTTTGAAAGCACGCTAACATATGTCGCCACCCAACAGTTGCATCCCATGGTAGACAAGGTACTATGGTCCGTAGTCATCCGCAGAATGCTTCACGACTCGTTGCCAATGGACCGAGCAATTCAGAAAGCAGAAATTGTCTTGCCCCAAGAGGAGGAGGATGCGTTGTGGGACCAGTCTGGGACAAGGACGTGGCGTTCTCACCCCGGGTACCAGCGCTTTGCCAAACACTACAATCGGCTGGTGGATATCCAGGACGACCTGCTACATCAAATTCCGTATCCTGTTGTCGAGACAAATCCCCTTCCGCCAAGTGCAGCTGGGGATAAAGACCCGGCCGTTCGATTAACCACCGAAGCGTGCAAGGCTTTGACGAACGAGCTGGACATTATCGAAGGACTTTTGTATCGCGTTCGAATCTCGCATCACTTGGGATCCCAAAAGTAGTATCAAGTAATAATGATTGGTTGAAGATTCATTTTCCCTTCATTTTTTTCTTGGCCTTTTTGCCTGTCCCCTTGCCTTGTTGATGTTTGAGGGCAGCTCTGGAGGGTGGTTTGTTCTCCAGGACCGCCTTTTGTGCATTCCTTTTCCACATTTCCATGGCATCCATTTGCTTTGGGGTAAAGCCCATGAGCTGGATCATTGCCAGAGCATGAGGAACCACTTCATCCAGAAAGGTCTCAACCACTTTGGCAACATCTCCTCCACAGCGCTTGAAATAGCCCGGTTTTGACCCCGCCAACGGCCCACTTTGAATTGCTTGTTGAATCATCTCAAAGACTGCCAAGGCGGCTGGTTTCCTCAATTCGCTAGTCAAATAAAATTGGTCGTCGTCGTCGTCGTCGTCGTTTTCCTCTTCCATTGCGTCAATTTCCTCTTTACCGGTAGGAGCAGGTGGATAGTGCATGACAATAGATCGCCATTCATTGACGCAATTCGATACTGCATTTAACACATTGTCCTGATAGGTCTTTGGGTTCGAAATGGAATGAGATAGGGACATTGTTTCTCGGATATTTTGTATGCGTTTCTTCAAATGCTTGACTTCTTTGACACACGGATTGATCCTTTCGTCCTGCTGATGGTCATCACTGGCGTTCGCAAGAACCGCTGCAGCCGTATCTCCGGCCGGCACCATGGATACATCTTCCACAATATTAGTTGCCACTTCGGCTTCTTGATTCGTCTTTGATTCGTTTTCCACGGACGAAGACGATGATGCTTCTTCAGATGAGCCGTTTTCCTTGTCGATATTGTCAATCAGTACCGCCCCGGTATCATGCTCGTCTTCTTCTTCTTCTTCTTCTTGTTGTTGTGGGTCCTGATCCTGATCCTGATATTTGTTGGTGGCAGGTTTGTGTGGAAGTTGATCCAGCGCACGGCGGCGGCGTCTCGCGTTGTGCTTGGGAAGTCGGCCATCCGTGGGACCTCCTCGACCTCGAAAGGTTCGTCGTTGAGTATTCATTATTTCTTTACTTGCTTGTTTATGTTGGGCCTTGCTTGCACTTTTTGCTTCTGGAAGCAAACAACAAGCAAACAACAAGCAACAAGGGCAAGTAGAGGGTTGTGCTTTGTCCTTTGTCCTTTTGTGCTTTGTGCTTTGTGCTGTTTCAATGTTCTTGTGTATCTGTGGCGCGTGAGTCGTGGGTCAACTGGATACGGGACTGAGGACAGAGTCAAAGGGGTCAAAAATGCTAATGAGATCTTTTTTTCGTGATGATTGCTGATGATGACCATGATGCGATGAACGATGACCGTCCTGCCGGTATACCGGTACGTATCGGTCGATCGATGATCGCGGTGGGCACCTATCGATGAGCATACCATCATACCATAATAGCACTCCTGCTACCGCACTTTGTTTCAGATAACACACTTTCCCTCCTTCAAGACTTCCACATTCACCGCTGCAAAAAGAAAATGTCGAAAGCCCCAATGATTGCAGGAACCATGCAGACCGATCCTCGATCGGGTGGCGTCAAACGATCTTCGGGCGTCAATGTGCTACCGATTGTGAACGAAGGTATGCATTACAGTACTCGGAGTATTCTGCGGGCTCGCCAAAAAACGTGTTCCTATATCGTGTAAATTTTTCCTCACGCATGGCACCTTCCCTCATATTATGTGTTGATACTTCTCGGGATGGCATCATCGTTTGTACGTAAAAGTTTGGTCCAAAGTTCGTGATGACAAGAACAAAGAGGTAGATTGGGTTTTGGTCGGCTACGATGGAAACAGTAAGACTGATATGACGGTTGTAGATAGTGGGAGTGGTGGTATGGAGGCCGTGTCCAGCAAATTGCCCGAGGGAGCTCCCACATTCGGAGGTGTCCGGCTATCGACTGGTCGATTCGTTCACTTTTTGTACATCGACGAAAGCTGTCCGGCATTGAAACGAGGGAGAACTCTCATGTATAAAAATGGTAAGTGGCTTGTATGGTGGATCTTTTGGTACGGATACCGTTTTAGGGAATGGTGTTGTCTACCGCTGTATCTTTTGGCATTAATCAATCAATTAATCAATCAATCAACCATTCTATCATGCCCTCTCACGCTATGGCATCCGTGCTTGGGGTACCCAGGTGTCTTTAATGCATTGGAAGGCTGCGATGGCGAAATTGAAATGTCTCCTGGACTGACGGAAGCTACCATGGGTCAGGTCAGGTAGACCAGGATATTACTCTAGAGCAATGGAAATTCAAGATAGAACGCATTTCACTGACTGTAGACACCACCAAGTCCATTGGCCAAGATCGGGGAATCAAACATTGGACGTGCATTTTTTCACCATATTTGCCTCACCGCCAGTAACGTCGTTATCGTGCTTCCCATTTTTATTAAAATTGCTCCCGAAAGTTAGGATTGCCACTCATGTCCCCCGGTCGTTGCGAAGGCGGAGGCGCATCTGGCAGAGCCATCCATGGATGCCGCAAAATTTCGTCCATTGTCAGTCGAACGCGGGGATCTACTTGCAACATATTCTCCATGATATGCAGGCATTCCTTGGACACTTCCACGCCCCAGTCACTTATCAATCGTTTCATCCCGTGCGTCATCCAATAATACTGGGGATCCGTATCGTGTGGTCGTTGATACGATCGATTGCCAGTGACCATACAAAACAATATCGTACCTGCCGTCCAGATGTCGACAGCCTCACCATCAAAGGCCGTTCGACTTTTATATACCTCGGGAGACATGTATGGTAGTTTTCCACAGGCACCCTGAGGGAGAATGAGTCGTCTGGCAGTGCCTCCTGCAATGTCTGTCACAGCCCCAGGATTGTTGGGATCGGTATACGGAACGCGAAGAGCCATGCCCATGTCAATGATTAACGAATTGTCGTTATCAATCATGACATTCTCGGGAGATAAGTCTCGATGACATATTCCTTTGGAGTGTAAATGTTGAACACCCGCCATCATTTGTCGAAACCAATAGCGAGCCACGGGTTCACTAAATCCTTTTCCAGTCGCTTGAGACTCCTGTAATAATTCAAACAAATCTCCAGATCCACAATACGGCATGACAACATTCAGATTGGATCCATCAAAAAGGACTTCAACTATTCCCATGACATTGGGATGGTTGTTTCCAATAACCTGCATGGCCGCAATCTCCTTGAGAGGATCTTCGGCGTGTCGATCTCGTAATCGATCCATGCGGTCGCAATAACAGACTTTGACGGCAACGTATTTGTTGGTCACTTGAAAGACAATGTCTTCGTCCCCTTCGGTGTTTTCACTGTCACTATTAGAGAGGTCATCATCGGATTGATCTTGTATACATCGCGTCAATACGACACAAATCTCCACGTGACCCATGATGGTATTGATCTTTTCTTTGTAGGGTAACGGCCAGTACGCCTGTTTGACGCGAGACAAGCATCCATCCGCATCTCCAAATTCCCTAGAAAAATCTCGAAAGAGAACCCGCCGCGCCACACTGTGTTTCTTGGTCTGTTCAATGTATACCAATACGTCGTCGCGTCGGCCGCGTTCAAAGCGGGGTTTGTCAAAAGGAATTGGTTTGGCGGCTGGCCCGTGGGCAGCAACATCATCCAAAGGACGCCTTTCTTTCGGATTCGGGGTTACCAGGGGTCGGCGAGCCGATTTGGGTGACTCTAAAAAGCTGAGGGATATGTCGGGGAGAGAGATGTCTTGCAGCCCCTGCGTGACCTCTCGCATGATATCATCCTCTTGAAAGCCGTTCATTCTCTGTGCTGTGCTTGCTGGATCGAAATTTGAAATTGTGGGATTCGAAAATTAGACTCTAGCGAATGAATCGGGTCGATCGCTTGACGATTCAGTTTTGTGGAGCTTCGTAGCCCCGAGTGCACTTTGTATGTACGAGGGATGCGGCGTCTCCCGAAAGAAGAAACACTGCAGCTGCAACACGTTACTCGCTGCTTGCTGCCGATCTCAACAAAGGAAGTTCCGTTCTCAAAGACTCGACACTCGACGAACCGACAGCCTCCGGTAACTCAAATAACAAGCACTCCAGAACGACTCAAGGGCTTGCAGTCAAGAAGAAGATTTTCTCAAGGGCTCTGGCCGGATAGGAGAAGAAGATGTGTTGAGAGGATAAGATAGGGATGAATGAATGAAGTAGGTCATCTATCGTTGCATGCCTCATCATGCAGTAAAACAAGGTAGACGTCGGCTTATTTTTTGTTGTTTGGCGTTTGGCTGGCGCCGCCGCGCACCGCGGCCAAGCAAGGCGCCTCCGTCGTGTACAGTACAGTATTGGTATTGTATTGGTATTGGTATTGGTACTGGTACTGGTACTGTACAAGTACCATTGTACGTGTACAGTACGGTACCACAGTACCTGTACTGTACACCTGCCTGGTATTGAGTATGATACTCGTCGTACATGCAAAATTCACGTCCAGAGGGCCGACGAGAAGGCACGGGAACGAACAAAGGTGCTCGGCATTGACCGACAGGAATGCATCAATTGTCCGTTTGTCCCATATCTCTTATTCGTGGGTTATCGAGTACCAGTACTGGTACCAGGTACTGGTACTGTACTGTACCCGTTCACCGGTACTGACTGCACGGTACCAGGTACTGTACCAGGGGGACACGTGCTGGTAGAGTACGCAGATCTTTATTTCTTTTCTTTCGACTCACTCTCGACCATGATGGCACACTACTGACTACTGCTTGCAGCAAGCTTCGTCGGCGGGCGGCGAGGTATGCATCAGACGACGACGACGACGACGACGACGACGACGACGACGACGACGACGACGACTCGACACTCGACGACGACGCCTCAGATTGTGCACGAGGCCAACTAAAAATTTAGAAAATAAGACCCTTTCAAGATGACCCTAATCTGGATTTGAACAATATTCTTGTATCGACATGGACAATGCAAGCGGGGAAAATATCCGCGACGACTTGGCGGCGGTAGAAGAGATGATGATGATGACGGCGACGACGAAAGAAGAAGAAGAAGAAGAAGAAGAAGCCAGCGACACTCGGTTCAAAGAGGACCAAGTATCGACAGTGCCTTTTGAAAGAACAGAAAAAGGTGAACGTAGAAAGCGTCATGGGGCGCGAAATCAGCATCGCCACAAATTCTTTGTCAAATGGCTCATGGATACCTTCGATCTCCCCACTACTACTAATGATCGCAGCGACGACACTCACATTTTAGACGTCGCTGGTGGGAAGGGCGAAGTCGCTGCACGTCTCTCCATGTGCCACTGTCAGCAAGTGGTCATGGTGGATCCACGTCATGCGGACATTGTGAATTGCTTTGAAACACTGGTTCTACCCAAAATACCCAACAAATGGCAACGTCGTCTCGAAGAACAACGGTCCAGCAATCCCCAATTTGTGGAGGAGACTGTAAAATCACGATTTCGACAACTAGTTACTACCTTTGATGATCATACATTGGCGCAATCTACCGAATTACAGGAGGTCGTCCAAAAGGCTTCATTGATTGTTGGATTGCATGCGGATGGAGCCACCGAAGCCATTGTCAACGCCGCGTTGCAGTATCAAAAACCCTTCGTCGTGGTACCATGTTGCGTCTTTCCCAATCTTTTTCTAGAACGACGGGTGTTGGATGAAGAGACGAATAAGATGATTCCAGTGAGATCTCATGAACAGTTTTGTCAGTTTCTTTTGGCGAAAGATCCTCGGTTCCAACTCGAAACCTTGCCTTTTGAAGGTCGGAATGTTGCCATTTGGTGGGACGGAAAGTGATGTATAGTATAGCTGTAAGGGAAAGTGCAGACACCACGTATAACCGTCCATATCCAATTTTTTCCAATTTCGTCAGCAGAGAGCCATACTGTAGGGCTGGGAGATAAAAATGCAACTCTAGCTAGATCTTTTGCAAAACTCAATCTGGACAAGGAAGAAGGTGGAGCCCTTATCATCATCCTCTACTACTACTATCGAAAAGTGCTATAGGGACGACCAAGAGAGATATAGTCTAAAGCCACATACGTACATAGAGCGTCCCATCATGATGATGATTCACAATGGCATTGTTGCATTGTTGATCAGGGGTAAATAAGACTCTTTAGTACCCCCTGTTGTTGATTGTTGTAAAAGAAGTCCAACCAGTCGTTCTTCATTCTCATCGGTCTGTACCGGTATGCTGGTACCGGTACTGTGCAGGTACGTACTGGTACAGTACCGGTACTACGTACCCAGTACCACCCGTCGACATTATTTATGTACTGTACTTCATTCAACTGTGTTGACTGACGTCGAGAACTTTTTCTCCCGCCTGCGCAGACAAGGATACAAACAAAACTGTTGCCAGTACTGTTTGTACGACAAACCCACGTAGAACAACGCAAAGACACTTCATCACAAAAAGAATGAGAAATGAGAGAATGAAGTAAAAGAAAGACGAAGAATGAAAGAACGATAGATGTGAGGGAGGCGAAAAACGCAGGACGGATCCAACCGCTTCAATGGTAAACTACACCAGTTTTCGCCTTCACGAAGATATTACCGATACGCCAGAGTAGCACGGCTTTGGATGATCATCCGATACAGGTAACAGTATTTAGAAGTTCCTATTGAGGGTGTCAGAAAACAATAAATATAATTACATACGTATTGTAGTTTACATCATGTCGATCGTTTATTGTACATTTCGTTTGTTCATGGAGTGGCGCTGTTCTCAATGTTTAGCCACTGGTCGTCGGACACTTTGATGGGTGCCCGGTAGATTCCTTTGTGGTCGCTCGGTGATTGTGCAATGAATGTGAATGTTGTGATCCCTCTCATCAAGCTCCACGAGGAATGTTGAGCAGCTTTTGCATGGGGGTGATGATTCGCCTCCGGAATGAATGAACCAATAATTTATTGCCATGCGTCGGCATCATTCTCGTACATGTGGCGCATCTTGATTTGAGTGTCAATCCAGACTTGATCAGGATTTCCAAAAGACTTCTTGATGGCATCTTCGCGGTCGCCAAGAAGCATCGTTGCTTCGGCAACAGCTCGTTCGGCCCATCGAATTCGTCGCCGGTTGGATTTTTCCGGAGAGTAGGTTGGTAGACGGAATGCTGCCCATTGTCGCGCACTTTGGTTGTCACCAAGTGCTGCGTATACCATGACAATGTGTGAGAGAGCACCAAAGTGCCAAGGCTTTACTGCCAGAACCATCTTGTTCAGTGTCAGTGCTTCCTCCATACGGCCCTGAAGGTAATAAATAGTTGCAAGTCGATTCAATGGTTCTGCAAAGTGCACACCATGCTCTTGAACCAGATCGCGAAGGATTTTTTCAGCCTCTGCAAAGTCCTCTGGGCCTTCATTCATCAGATCATCCGCTCTGTGAAGAAGGGCGGCTGCGTTCTGTCCGCGTTCCGAGAACCAGAGTTCCCAAATGTCCGAGAGAGATTGATCTCCATCGCCTAGAGTGGAAAGAAGATCGAGCTCTGCCAGGCGGCGTTCTCTCTCGATGGTCGTAAGAGGCCCCCGTGCTGGAAGGGTGACATCCAAGACGGGCGTTTCGGGCAACGAAGAAAATTTGTCTGGTGAGGAAACTACCGAAGAAAAAACTGGGCGAGGCTGATGCGGCTCATCTTGACTGCGGGCGTTGTTTTCAGGCAGCGAGGGTCCTCCAGCTCCGGTGACAAGAGATTCGAGCTGTCTTCGTGCGGATTCGACATCAAAGAAACTACCATGTTCATCTTCGGCATGCATGTAAAGGGCTGTCATCGACGATCGAGCATGGAACATCGCGGTGACTGACGTTGTGCGAGAGTGGCCTGTAGCGACGGGAAAGGCTTCGCAAAACGCGTCATGGTTGAGAAGGATGGAACTTACGGCTGACAAGAAAAGGAGGATATGCAGCATAATCGGCAAAAGTATTCCGATGAAGATACAATCAATCAATCGATGATAGCGGATGGGTGGTTGGAAAGGAAAAAACTGACCGGAGCAACAGCGACTGAAGAGGTCCTTTTGTATCGGGAATGTGCCGATTGGGGTCGGTGTCTCGTCGCTGGAGTAAGATTTTGCCTTCTAACTGCTGACAACACACGTCTGGCAGGGTCGAAGAACAACGGTTCCCGAGGCTTCTCAAGTGTCATGAAAAAATTAACATGTTGAGCACGCGGTATTCCATAAACTCGGAAGAGTGTAAAGTCGATTTCGATAGGGAGTTCGAACTTTCTCATGGCCGATCTTGAACGAAAGTCACCTGGCACGGTTGTTGCCTTTCTTTCCAAAAGTCAATTTTTCATCGATTTTCACTCTTTTCGGCATAAACGAGCAAGAACGAGCATAAATGAGAAATATTCTCCATTTCAAAGGGCGCGTTAAAATTGCGTTCTGTGCGTTCACTTTTACTTCCAGATTATTCTTCTCCAGTCGGAAAGTGCATTCAACTCCGACCGTTCGACTCCGATCGCCGATCGCTTGTCTGTCAAAAAGCAGCGCATGGTCACAAAGAGCAGATCATCAGGCGCGGCATGCAGGCGGGAGAGGAGGCCGGGGCGAAGCGAACGGAGGAGTGGCCGGCGATCTACAAAAAGACAAACAAGCAGTCTGATGGGTCATCTCTGTCGACTTCGGCGGTTGCTGTTACTTGAACAGCACCAACGACACCAACTTCTTCAGCAAAAGTGTGCCGTACCGGGCGGGTATTGTTGCAATACTGTAGGCATACAGTGACTACCGATACAATAATACTGTCGTCCTGGACGCCTCTCCAATCAAAGCGTCAGCCAGCCTTCTTTATTGATCAAAATAATGTCATCCATATCGAAGTTCTTCGCTGTGGTAAATTTACTGGTGGTGCTGGGGTGCTCTCGGATACTATTTTGTTCGGGCAATGAATCGCTGGACGGTCGCTTCAGCTTTTCTCTGTCCACGTTTGATCCATCGGGGAAGATTGGTCAGGTCGAACGGGCACTAATTGCATCATCCTTGGGAACCCCGATTGTGGCGGTCATCAAGAAAGATCGTGTATTATTTGCCTCTCCTCAAATATTACCTTCCCCGCTGATGGAAGATGACGGAACAGCCCGCTTTGCGGCAGTCACTCCAAGAATTGCCATTGGACACTCGGGCATATCCGCGGATGGACGGGTTTTGATTGCCGCCGCTCAGCAACTAGCGGTTGAACATGCCTATACTTATGATGAGAATATCCCGATTGATTTATTTTTGGAAGAAATGTCTCTTTTGTATCAAGAATATACCATGACACCGGGAGTCCGACCATTTGGAGCGATTTTGTTAGTAGCATATGTGCCTTCCAAGTTGGAAACACATAATAATGGTGATGCTGATGGTGATGATGATGATTCCAGCAATGCTGTCAAGCCTCTTCTCTTTCGGTTGGATCCGTCAGGCTCGGTGGTGACTTACGAAGAAAATGTGGCCATTGTCAATGGTCGATTTGCGAATTCTCGATCCGGATTGGATGCTTCATTGGAAGAATTTAGTGTGGCAACAAACAGCAATGCGTCGGTATCCGAAGACCGACAATATCTTTCTCAAATATTGGAGGAGGCCATTTCTCCCAAGAAGTCATCGAGCATCAGCAGTGATGGTGGTGGCGGTGCGAGTCCCAAACCATCTGCGACGACAGCAGAGGCATCCGACAAGGACGAGACCCTCGCACTGCCTTCGGCTATCATTACAGCCTCTTTGACAAGCGAATCAGGACTTCAAGTGGAGCGACGCAAACTTTCCACAACCTCTACTAGTAGTACCGAATGAGTTAATGCACTTCCTTCTCAAGACGAGAAAGTGCACGCACTTCGTTTTTCCCAAATCAATATTTAGCTGTAGATGGAAACGTTTTGTGGATATTGAAAGAGTAGATTACCGTACCTGGGGCCCTACTAGTCTCCTTGCCTGCTGTCTAAGAGAGAGCTGCACTGGGGTAGTGTTTTCCCGTCATCCCCCTGCTTTTTACGGTACAAGTACGGTAGGACTTGTCCGACCCGACCGCACTGTGCGACGACTCCTCCGGACAGCGGACAGTCTTCCCCGTTCTGGGGTCCAAGTGGTCGATCGCGTGATCTGGCCGGCGGCGGGCGGCTAAGCTTGGGCGATACTAACTGCGTAGCTCTCTTCATTTTGCGATTTGAATGCGTTGTGAGTTGTGAAGAGTGACCATGGCGTGCATTAGCGGCTTCCTTCCTACTCTCCCGAGCCTGCATACGGCATACGATACAGACAGTGCACCAACCACCAACCCAAACCCAGTGTAGTATACGGTAGTTCCACCTAGAGTAGAGAGCCACCATGGCAGGACCTCCCAAGTCTCCGATCCGACCCAAAACGATGGCTCCCTTGACGGCGACCCGCGTGATTTTACCGCCAGTCTCGCCCACCGGAGTCGCTCGATCGGCCGTCGCCTCCGATCCCAATCTCCTCTTGGATGCCTTTGATGCGTTTACGGAAAGTCGTCAACGTGCTGCTAGCAACAGCAGTAGCGGTAAAAACAGCAGCAACGTCAACAACAAGGACAAGGCAGCAGATCCCATTGACTTTCTCAACAAACACTACACGAGCGAGGCCTTGTTGGTGGCCCAACTTCCCTTTATTCGCGACGCCGTGACGAATAGAATGCAACGACTGGACGATACCATTTCCGACGCCTTGCAACGACAATCCGAGTCTGCAGCAGCCACTCAGAAGCACGTGCAGGATGCCAGGGCTTCTGTAGCCTCCTTGGAGCAACGCATCCATCAAGTCCAACAAAAGGCGTCGCAGTCGGAGCAGACCGTTCGAGAAATTACCAAGGATATGAAACGTTTGGATTGCGCCAAGCGGCATTTGCAACGTACTATTACTACCTTGAAGCGATTGCATATGCTCATCCATGCGGTGGAACAACTGCGACTGGCCTGCTTGCAAGAACCATTTCCCGATTACAAAGCAGCCTCTCATTTAGTGGATGCGATTCGTCTCTTGTTGCGTCATTTTGAAGGATACAAGGTCACACCGATGCAGTTGCTGTCTCAAAAAGTGACAGATTTGCATGGGGAGCTCAAGTTTTGTTTGATTCGGGCCTTTCGACTTGTTGGATTTGGCAAGGCAGTCACCTTGGAACTCGAAAAGGATGCCAAAAAGAACAAGTACAGCTCTTTGCGGGATATGGAAGAAGGCGAAACCCCAAAGTCTCTGACCATTATTATGCCACCAGAAGTCATGGCGGATGGGATTCTCATGATTGATGCCTTGGGGAAGGATGCTCGTAATGAATTTATTACCGTCTTTGGGCCAGATCAGCTGGCGGACTATAGCAAATTGTTCAAACCCATCAAGAAGAAGCCGCCGAAGGAACAAAAGCGAGTATCTAGTTTCAAGGTCCAACAACCTGAAGAGGAAGAGGTGAAACCCGAATATACTTTGGAGTTTATCGAGAAGCGATTTTTGTGGTTTCGAAACATGTTGAATTCGATTGGGGAAAAGTATCCTGCCGTCTTTCCGAACTATTGGAATATTGAATACCTTCTCACGAAAACATTTTTGAAACGAGTACGTTGTTCCTGGCGTGCTGATAACACAACATTCATACTTGTGGCTTGGATCCGTGGATTATTGACTCAACCACCAACTTGTTGCTTTTTCTTGCACATACTACTTGTACTGTACAGACGCGAAGTCATATCCTGGCGCTCTTGAATGGTGCCACGAAGGATCCTGACGCTAACAATGCAACGATTCTTCTGAAAGCATTACAAAAGACTATTCAATTTGAAAAGGAAGTGTCAGCAGCGCTTCAACGTGAATATGGGACAATCTTTAAGGATCCCTCCGAGGAGACCACTAGTGGCACGCCAAAATCTGCTAAGAAAAAGGCGGGCAAGAGTGGGTCGTCCGAAGATGGTTCCGCTGCCTTGGCCGATGATGACGGAAGGGCACCAACGGAACAAGAGGCTGTTGAGCCTCTATTTGGGTTAGCCTCGAGTGCCTTTGACAACCACATGGGACCCTACATTGCACTGGAAGAACAAAGTATGGACGAACAACTTGTCATGGCCCTCGAAGACCGTGCGGTCGATACCCGTGGAGAATTGCCTGTATTTACCACCTCCACCAAACTTTTCATTTACATCAAGGGCAGCATTACTCGCTGCACGGCTTTGACGAAAGGGAATGCCTTTTTCTTGTTGTACCAGGCCTTTCAAGATTCATTGCAGAAATACGCTCAAGTGCTCTCTAGCAAATTGCCTCCACCCCTTCCACCCCGATCGGGTGGTGGTTTGAACCTTGTCAATGTTCAGTTTGCCAAACAAGAAGGAACATCTGCTCAATTAGCATCGTACCGGGTGCCCAAAGACGAGGAAGTCACTGTCTGTCATGTCATTGGAACATGCGAATACTGTGCAGAGACGGTGGAAGCTCTGCAAGATTTGATTCGCGATACCGTCGACGATCAATACAAGGAAAAGATTGACATGATGGGACAACAGGAAGCCTTCCATGATATTACAGCCAAAGCTATTCGTGTGCTTGTATCAGGTTTGGAGACTCGCCTGGAAGATGCTTATCGCATGATGACTTCTATCAATTGGGCCGTCTTTGATGAAGTCGGAGAAGAGAGCGACTATGTCCGATACATGCATCGCGAAATCCAACCGTATATTACGACGACACGTGATTTGATTCCAACTTCTTACTTTCGAAGTGTTTGTGACAAGTTTGCCATGGCCTTTACGAATGACTTTTACAATGCTATCATTCGTCTCAAAAATATCAGTGAGCAAGGATCTCAACAATTGCTCTTGGATATTTCCATTCTCAAGACTCTCTTTTTAAAATTGCCCGTTATGGAAAAGGCGAGTGTGTCCTCGTCGTCCCCCCGCAAATCCGTGGGTTCTACCATTGCGCCAGCCATGTACACCAAGATGGTCCAGAAACAATTCAAAAAGATTGAAATATTGCTCAAATTAACAGGAACACCGACCAGTTTGTTGATTGATGTCTTTCGAGATCAGTGGCCAGGTGGTTCTGCTCTGGATTTGCAGACTGTCATGTCCCTCAAGGGCATGAAACGTGCCGATCAAGCATTCATGTTGGAAAAGTTTGGATTGGATCCAGCGACGGCTCGCAAGGGTGCTACGATGAATATCACCTCGGCGACCATTGTGTCGGAGCGATTGCAAGCAGTGCAAGGACAAGCGGCCAAAGTGAACTCGGATTTGAATCAGATGAGACAAAAGGTGGACGAATTCCGAAAGGCGTTCCGGTAGGACTACACACAGAGATAAATCTTTTACTCTAGACTACTATATAGTCTACTGCTATGGTACTTTCTAAAGAAGAGATGCAGTCGTTTTTTCTTTCTAATCTGTTTGTCTTAATGATTTGGCATGAATTGTTTCTTTGCTTTTTGTTCTTTTTTAAACGGTTAGAGGACCTCTCCCCAGTTTGTTTCCCCATCCGACTGGACATTAATCTGTCATTGTCGTCGTCGCCGTGGAGATGGAGTACATACCAGTGTAGTACATATGATTATTTGACACTGTACGAGCCAATCGTTCAATGTATGTGATCAATCATTTTTTCAGAGAGGTGTGGCTGTTCGTACATCATCAGACTGGACCAGCCGCGGCAATGTGATGACCAGCTGATGGGACAATGTGATCGTCAAGTTCTTCCTCGGCGGTGGTTTCCGAGACGGACGCCGTGGCAACATCTTCGCAAAACTTTTCGTCTGCTTGCTTTTCATCGGCTTGCTGGTATTCATTCTTTTCACGGTCTTGGGCTTCGTCGCCATCATTGCGGTCTTCTTCTTCTGGCATGGCTAGATGCGAAAGTGGAGCAAATGATGAGGGATACGCGGACGCCGAAGAATCCAAGTACCGTTGTTGTTGGTACGGGTCTCGAGCTGCGTATCCAGAGCGAGCATGAATGTGGTCTTGAGTGCCGGCAGTACTAGCAACGTAACCGGATGGAGGATTGGAAGGAAGGACAGTATCCGTGCCCATAGCATACCCTTGATGCAGCAACTGCTGGGCTGGGTTCATGGGAGCTAGCATGTGTGGCATGCCAGCAGCGTGAGGGTGCGTGTGAAATTGAGGAGGGTACTGCCCGACGATCGCAGCCGGGTACCAATTAGCATGTTGCTGTTGCTGTTCGTGGGCAGTCCAAGCTGGAGTGTAGGATGAAGGAAGAAAATTATGAACGGCAACAGCTGGATTCCAGCCACGCATCATACCGTCAGGGTGGTGCTGATGTTGATGGTGATGGTGATGCTGATGGTGCGTGTGAGTACTCGTAGCGCCACTAGTAGCATACGTCGAGGGAGAGGCCTCGTACCACGAGGCGTGTTCATTGCTGACAGTGTGTGGGATGGGAGGAGTGCTGGTTGCCGCCGAAGAGGAGCCCTCGCCACTACTGTAGTCGAGGGGAGTCATGACGCTGCTATTGCTGCTGCGTTCGGTGCGGGATTTCTCGATCGCGGCCTTCCGGCTTCGGGGAGTCTCGCGGTCCAGCACTTGATCCATGAGGATTTCGAGGTGAACATGATGGTAGCGAAAGCCAACGCCATCGTTTTGTTTCAAAATATCTGATAGCATTCCTTCTAGATCCATTCGTACGCATTGCGCATTGGCTGTCCCTACGTAAACCCACCCTTGCGTGGCGATCTTGTAGGAAACATCAATGAGAGTTTGGCTCTGGGGCAGGAGGAAAAAGGCGTGGACTGTGTAGGAGGACGTGACGGAGGACCCGACCATGTACAGGTCCCAGTTGCCGGGGTAGACGTCGGAGAAGTGGTACTCTCGCAGCTCGAGGACTCGTTTGCCGTGGTGAGGGCAGCAGCCCCAGTACTGCCCCTCGACTGCCGACAGAACGGCCTGGCAACAGATCAAGCGGTAAGGCCGTCCAGGGATTCCTGCATCGTCGTAGTCGCGACGAGCCTTCCCCTTCAGAATCCGACCCCAGTAGGGAGATCGTACGACTAGCTTCATGGCCTCGGTGGGTGTCGATGATTCCTCTTCTTCACCGTCCGCGGTTTCGTTTTGTGTGGCTTCGCTGTTTGCCACGCGGCCCTCGAAAGAATCCGTGGCATTAATTGTTGTGGCTGGAGCCGTTGTTTCGACCGTGGGATTGGCGATCATCTTGTTCAACGTCTCTGTTCGCACCTCTGCTTGTAATGGTGTTGAAGGTAACATCGCCGGAGGGTTTGAAGTTTTCTTGTTACGAATGCTTTGGAAACCGCTTGCTTGATTTGTTACGCGGTTCCAGGTACTCGTACGATGATGCGACGATGGCACGATTGCGAATGGAGAGAATGAGGGGTCGCAGAAAACTCCGAATTTCAGAGCGGTTTGTTTGAGTCATGGAAAGCGGGGTTGACTTTTCCATGTGACTCGCCTGGCGGTCGCAACGACCACTTAACGCACGTGCCATGTATTGTCATGTCTGCTGTTAAACACATGGTGTCACGCTGGCCGACGGACTCGCAAAATTGTCCCCGCCACCATAAGTCGTCTGTCAATCGTCCGTCAGGACGGAAGGAGGTGAGAGGTGAGAGTGGTTGCGTGTTGCGTTGGTCTGCGGTGCGATGATGATGGATGCGCAAAAGCGCGAGAACGACGGAAAGCCAACGAAATCTTCTCAGAAGCTGCCACATGACGGTTTTCGATTTTCGATCTCGTTACGTCTATCCACACATACATTCATCCATGTGTCAAGGGCATCGTCTGTGCGTGGGGCAATAGGCAAGAATAAAACAGCGACGACGACGACTCCCTCCCTTTGTACCGTACGATAACGTATTATACCTGGTACCAAGTAGCCACCCATCACCCCGCCGTCATTCAGTCAGTCACGAGATCAACGTAATAGTTTCCTACCACTACTAGAGCCTTGTTTAATTAAAAAGAAGGATGGAGGAACTTTTCACCATCCTCTCGTCGTCAGCTCGCTTGGATAAGTCCAAGAGAAAGAAAAAGCGACCCAGGGAAGAGCCACCTCCCATAGTGCAGCAAGAAGATGCCGAAGAAGAGGATCCCGAATCATCAGCGGACGAGGAAGAAGATGGTGGTCACAACAACAATCACGAGTCTTCGAGAGATAGGACAGGAAAACGCGATATGAGTGAGGAAAAACGACAACAAGTGCACAAGGAAGAAATTGCGGCCTTTCGAAGATCCATGGCGATTCGAGTTGGAAACAAACATGATCCGCAACTTCCGGATCCTATTTCTTCGTTTCAAGAGCTAAAAGCTCCGAATTGGTGGATGTCGCATGACAGGGAGAGTTTTCAAGGAACCATGTCTGCGATTCAGCGCAATATTGAAGCGGGACGTTGGAAGGAACCGACGCCCATTCAAATGCAGTCCATTCCAGCCTTATTGGAACGTCGTGACATGATTGGAGCTGCGCCAACCGGATCAGGTAAATCAGGTGCCTTTATCATTCCAGCTCTTTTGTTGAGCAGTGCTCCTTTTCAGGCATTTTACTCGAATGCCGATGCCTCCAGCAGTACGCCACAACCTTCGAAAAAGACGAAAAAGAAAAAGAAACACGGTAGTGATGTGACGACGAACAAGTCATCCAGAGAGGGAGAGATTCGGTCTCTCTTGTTGGCACCGTCAAGAGAATTGGCACTTCAATTGCATCGCGAAGTGGAACGTCTTGGGCTTGGGAAACCTGGTGGTATATCGACCATGCTACTCTCCAAATCCAATGTATCACATCTCATTGCTGGGACAGCAGGAGGCAAAAATGGATTGGATATGCTGGTTTCAACTCCTCTGCGTTTGGTAGATGCTGTTGAAAAGGGCCTTCGGCTCGATTCGATACGTCTAGTGGTGTTGGATGAAGCAGACCGGCTCTTGGATGCTGCCGACGGCAAGATAGCGACAAGAAAGCCTACCGGCAGCGACGAGGAGGAGGATTCCGACGAAGAAACAGATGTTAAACAGCATGTTTCGACAGAGGCCCTCCCACACCAATCTGGCTCGAGCTCGACACAGACCTTTCTGGCGCAAATGGATGTTATTTTGAGTGCTGTTCCTTCGTCGGCGGTTCGGGCTCTGTTTTCAGCAACCGTCACGCCTACCGTTCGTTCTTTGGCCGAAAGCATCATGAGGAATCCAGTTGATCTCAAAATTGCTGCTGCAGGTAGTTATGGAGGTGCTAATACAGATATTGAACAAGAGCTCATGTTTGTTGGACGGGAAGAAGGTAAATTGTTGGCTATTCGGCAATTGAAAGAAAGAGGTCAATTGAAGCCTCCCTGTATTGTATTTGTCCAGAGTCAAGATAGGGCACAGGCTCTGTTCGCAGAGTTGTTGTACGAAGGCATCCATGTCGATGTGATCCATGCTGGTCGTTCTCGGACCGCACGAGACTCGGCCGTCGCCAAGTTTCGCAAGGGCGAGACATGGGTTTTGATCTGCACCGACCTTGTGGCGCGAGGAGTGGACTTTCGAGCGGTCAATATGGTGATCAATTACGATTTGCCTCCATCTGGTATCACCTATGTACACAGGATTGGACGTACCGGACGAGCCGGTCGAAAGGGTAAGGCAATCACACTATTCACTGAGGCAGATTTTGATAATCTACGAACCGTGGCCAACGTAATGAAGCAAAGTGGTTGCAAAGTCGAAGATTGGATGCTGCAGATGCGAAAGAGAGGAGGCAACCAAAAGAAGAACTCCGCGCCTCGTCGACCAAACATTGACACGACACCAGGCTACGACAAACGAAAGCGAAACAAGAAAAAGCAAATCATACAGCAGAGCAAGAAGCAGCGTGTCTCGGGAGGATCGTGAGATTGAAAGCAGCCGAAAACCTAATTGCGCCTCATTGCATCACTTCAAGGCGTCGATCGTCAAGAAGTAGCAGTCGTCACTTTTACTGGCTACCTAGAGTACAGTACCGGTAGCTTTTATTACGACGATTATACACCTATATTATCGCTCTACCGGTAGAGAATTCGTGTACAAACTGTAGTCCGAGTTGATATGAATGCATACATGATACTATGGGTTACTCTTCTTCTTCTTATTTAATACACTTTCTCTTTTCTCATTCCCATCTTTACAACGATGGCCAAGATAAAGCAGCCAATGATGCAAACGCCCCCGGCTGCCAACGAAACAAATCCAGGGGTTTTCTCCGACACGCGGTACATTCGAATACCAACCTCATTGGACCAATAGGGTTCTGTCCACATTGGAGTCAAGCCATCGTCAAATGGGGTCTCAAAGTATCCCGTGGAATTGTTGGTGGCCGGTTCCAAAGATTCATCGAGGGCAATGTGATAGAAAGCACGATTACAGACGCAGAGCTTGCCTCCGGTACAGGTGGCCGTGTCCCCTGAGCTGCCACAATAGTTGATTCCGTTACAGTCAGATTCTTTGTTGCAAGTTCGCGGCGTGTACGACGAAGCCCCATCGGAAGCTTGCGAGGAGCCCCTTCCCAAAAAGTCGGTCATGAGTCCCCGGACGGCTTGGGCCAGGAGTTTAGGCTGCATGCCAAAGGCGTCAGAGGAAGATTTCCCATACTTGTCTCCATCGTATGCGCCATAATAGTTGTTCCCCACTCGAACAAACGGTTGTCCGTAGTCTGCCGAGTACACACCTACGTAGTAGTTCGGTGGCATACCCAACGCCTTGCCGCTGGAAAGGCCGTCCATACCCGTTCGGGTACCTTCGTTCTTAGCTTGCATGTTCGCATACTTGGTGAGCATATTGCAGTTGCCATTGACATGAAAGCAGTTCGCAAGAGTAACCAGCATTTCATCCTGATAGTCCAGTGCGGCGATGGTCTTGTAGGCGTACTTGGCGGCCGTAGCATAGTCGTAGCTACCGTCGTCGTAGGCAGCCGCCAAGGCTGTTCGGGCCAGCATTGTCGCAGCACCAGCAATGGCCTTGTAATTCATATCCGAGTTATGAATCCAGTTTAGGTGGGATTGATACGGTGGCTGTTTGTTGAACGCGTAATCGTATCCCGTCAACACGGCTCCACCGTAATTGCCCCCAGTCAGGGATTGAAGGGCGGTAAGAGGAGTTGGTGGGTAGGGAAAGTCACCACCATTGTTTTTATTTCCGGCAGCAGAATCAACAGCTGAGAAGTATTGAGTTCCTGTGCCCGAGTATTTAAGGACGTTGGCCATGAACGTTCCAATTCCACCACTGCCGTCATTGTGGACGAAGAGATTCCCACTCGACGCAGGAAGTCCGACCTGATCGACCGTGAGCATACCAGCGATTTGTCCAATGTCCTTGAATTTCAGACTGGGTCGCATGGGGTACAAGCATGCCAAGTCGGAGGTGCCATCTTTGGAGACCGAATTGACCGTATATTGGTCGTCACAGCTAAAGTTCAAGACATCATTGAGGAATCTGCGCGATCCTAGGTAGCCGTAAGCTTCTCCATCAAAGAGCGCAAAGACGATACGGTTGTTGAGTGCATCCAAGGTCGAATCCGAGACCTGAGTTCCAAGCAAATAGGCAGCCAGGAGCATTGTCAAAATGTTGGTGGCGCCCTCGTTGGCACCTGGGACCAAATCATGGAACATGGACGTTGAATCCATGGAGGTGGCCAAGATGATCGCAGGTTTGCCATCTCCAGCAACGGCAGCATCCTCCAGCTTTCTACCTGCACTGTTTTGGAAATAAGATCCTTGAGGAGGAGATCCCGCAAATGCCCACACACTCGTTCCTCCTAGAGGCAAGCATTTCGGGGCCCAGCTGCCATCATGGGCATCTCTCCAAGCAAGGCATTCTTCCGAGTGCACGCCGTCCGGCCCCATGTAGTAGTTGAATTCACTGTAAATATCAAGCTCGGTGGTTTTCTTCTGCGTCGATTGACGGATATAACCCGAAGCTTCGTATCCATTGACGTAGGCGACAGGGACACCGTAGAGATCGTACTGATTCAATCCATCGCCATTAGCATTCCAAGCAAATTGGCTATTTCCATACGAAATATCCGCAGAAGGCGTCGAATATCCCAGCGGATATTTAGGACCCGGGGACGTGTACTCGTTCTCGTCGTTGACGTACGTCGAGTTGAGGACTAGAATCCCCTTGAGATATCCGTTGTTGTTGCCTAGAAGAGTCGAGACGGTTTCGGCACTCAAATTGTACTCTTCCACAACAGCGACAAAGCTGTCACCACTTGGGAGGCTGCTGCTTCCATCATAATAAAAGAGGGGACCCGCTTGAACTTCGCGGTCCAGAGCGCCGCATCCAGCTCGTCCATTGCGGTGATACAAAGTCACACAAGGACTGTGCTGGAGCTTTCGCAAACTAGCTTGAAAGGGCTCATCAAGCGAAGTGTGCTGAGAAAACGCGTCGGTCAACGATGCCACTAAGGACAAGGATAACGATGATACATGGAATTTCATATTGTCGTGTGTGTGTTTCGTTTGATGTAGGTGCTGTAGTATCAAGTCTATCGAGCGACGATGGAAAGTGCAAGTTTCTTCAAGTGGCACCAGCAGTGGAACTGTTTCTTGGCGTCAGACAGTCAATCAATTTCAAAATCAAAGATGGAAACTATCTCGATACTTCCAAATAGAAGAGTGCGCTGCCGATCTCTTTATGTCAGAACAAAATACGAACAGTGTAGACTATCGATTGTTGAAATGAAACAATACAATACCGGTAGAAGCAAAATGATAGCACAAGCAAGGTGCCCGTGTTGGCCGTGGGGCGGCTGGCGGGCCCCCGCCGACGACGAGAGGAGGCAAATCGTGCAGAATTTGACCTGCCGACTTGCAACGGCCGTTACAATCAATCGACCTCCGATTTGAAATGAATGACCACACTTACTTTGTATATGGCCAATTTGGTAGCAAGCGCGCCCGTCGTGCATTCTCGGGACTCGCATCAACATGACGACTCACGATTCATTCAAAGGCACCGTCTGGCCGGCGGATGGTAATCTTGTCGCACCGCGCATCGCCTGACGCGTATCATGAAGTTCAACTTCCCTCCAACAAAGCACAACGGAGCCACCCAACGAACCGCAACAACAAGACGACGATGAAGGTATCCCATCACCGTGTTGCTGCATCATTACGACAATACACTACTCTTCTTTTCCCTCGATGGCAATGAATCGCGTTTGGACTAATCGTACCGATGGTGTAAAAATCGCCGCATTATGTGTCTGGATCTTCCTGGCAGCAATGCTAACAACGAAATCATCGTCGTGTCAAGCCTTTTCGTTGTCGTCCTCCAGCATGCTTTGCTTCCATCATCGTGGGAGCCGTTCGCATCCCATCACGATCATCCCAGATCATTGCCCACTGATTGATAATATTGTACAGAATCATCATGGTTCTAACAGACTACCGACGACAAGATTGAATATCGCACCGCAGGTATTGATTGGGGGTGGAATCGTGATTGCTGGTGTGGCAGGTTGGCTGTACATCGATGGTGCCGACGATCGTCAACAAAGACAACAACGACAAGATGAAGAGGCACGCTACAGCCAATACCAGGAAGAACGAGCCCGTCAAGCATACGTAGAGCCCAAAGACTTTTGGGTAGAGGCAGAATTGGTGAAATATGATGGCACCAAAAATCCGGATGGACCCATTTTGATGGCAGCCGACGGTCTTGTCTTTAATGTTTACAAGGGACGAAATTTCTATGGACCCGGCGGGGAATATCATTTATTCGCCGGTCGGGATGCAACTCGATTTCTGGCAAAAACTATAGTGGAAGAAGAAACTCCCGAAGAGGCGGCCAAGCCATTAACCATGGCAGAACGGGCAGCATTGGCAGCATGGATGTTTACTTTCAAAGGAAAGTATGAAATCGTGGGGAAGTTAGATGGCTTCGATCCCAAGACCACTTCGATGAAATCATTGGGATCATAACAGTAATAAGAAATATGACTTGGGAAAAAGCAAGCCACTAGTACGAGGAGTAGTTAGTATTCGCAACGTGACTTCCTCGACTAGAGAGTAAATATATTTGTTCGAAGGGGTCGAAGAATTCGGCTCAAAGACTGAATGAGTTCGCCCGGCTCGGCCAATCCGAACTCACATGACTCGTGGGCACATGACTGAAGAACACGTACGTATGGTACACGTACAGTACTCATACCGGTACAAGGTACACAGTAAAACCAGGGCCTCCCATTTTTCCGAACCCATCTCAAATCGGGCATCAACAACCCCATCAACTCCGACGAAGAATGAAGAATAATCATGTCGCTGTGCGGGATTCATTCATCATTACAATTGAATCAACGAGGAAAACGACAACAGCTAGCGACAGATCATCAATCTATCAGCCAACTTTGAAACGAACGAGCATTACCATTGACGTGTGCCCACTTACAACAAATACGTTCATAAGATTAAAATTTCTTCGATCGAGTTTTCACACAACATCGACAATAACCGCCGCAACCTAAACGAAATGACCCTGGACACCATGAACACCATGAATTCCGCGCTGAGAGAACCTCTCCTCCCTGGGGACGCGCCCACCACTCCTCGGACGCACCTCCGAAATCAAATCCATTCCCGCAAAGCCTCTCTGACCGACACGGAGATGGCCTTTCTCAGCGCCTTGCTAATTGATCCGCCCAAGAATCACGGCGGTGGCACGTCACAAGAAGAAAGGTCCCCCTTACTGACACCAAAATCTACCAAGCTGGAGGCGGTCCAAGAAGCCTCCAAAGTATTAGACGATGAAATGCTGTTCACTGTTCCAGAGGATGGTATTTCCGTGGGGTCACAAGACGGTGATATTATCAAGGCCGTGAAACGTCCAGCCTTGACAAAAAATCCACGCCAGTATCGCTTCTTGGTGGGACTGTGGCAAGCCCACGAGGACGGTGTATCGCCCAAGAAACTTTCAAGTCTGCATCACCGTACAGCTGCAACAGAAGTCTTGAAACGGATTTCAGAGGAAACTGGAACCGAGAAACTAGCCGACGAGCACAAGCCGAAGAATTGTTTTGCTACTGCTGCCTCCCAGGCTGAGAGCTCGGTGGGCGATGACGAAAGCGTCAAGTCAGACGAGAAAATTGTGGACGATTCGGATAATTTGTCTGAAATCTCATGGGATGATGAAGAAGTCAAACACTTTGACGCCTGGCAAGTTTTGAAAGACGAGTATGCTAATGATTTCGGGTTCGATTACTCGCCCGATGGAGTCATGCCATCAGAAGATGACACCGAAATGGAACCCAACACATTCAAAATCCTAGGAACCTCAGCGGAAGACAAGTCGGCGCATCCACATGTCTTGTCACCACCCCTCATGGATGCCATTCTAAATTTCGTTCCCGATCACTTACGAGGGCAAAATTTGTGGATGAAGTACAGTCTCGTTCGAGATGGGGCTTCGTTAGAAACCTTCAAACAATATGCGCGGGCTTCGAAGGAAACAATCCTGGTGCTTGAAACCACAAAGGGCCAAGTGTTTGGCTGCTATGCATCGAAACCATGGAGAACGGCACCCACATTTTTTGGAGGATCGCCTTCATTTGTTTTCAGAATGAGATACAATCGGAACACGCCCTGCCATAGTCTTATCGAACAGGCCCAAATGGAGGGTGAAATCGATGTCTTCTTTTTGCTGGAAGATGGCCAACGACCGCAGGTCTGCACACATGATATGATAGGGGTGGGGGAGGGAAGCGTACAGAAGTACGACCAATATGGCGAGATTACAGAGACGACGGAAGAAGCGGAAGCTAGGCTTGGAAAGAACTATGGATTTGCCATTGCATTGAACGATGATCTTTTATCGGGTACCACCAGCAAGTGCTCATCGTACAAAAATCCATGCCTAGTCGACGTAAATTCGCATGGTGAACCATTCGAAGTGTTGAATTTGGAACTCTGGACGTTCACTCCATGCTTCAGTTTGGAGTCGGCAGAAAAATTGGAAATGACCCAATTTTTTGTCTCGGAATCGATTCGAAACGTCAGCATGAGGTCGACAGCGAGCACTGATCGTAGTGTGTTTTCATCACAAGACCTATCCCAAGATCAATTCTATCGCCGTGTTGGACACGGCGATGATCATGAAGAACTTCGTGAACGATGGCAATATCGAAATATGATGGATGGAGGTGGAGTTGCTGGACCCCGCGGTATGAGTGCGACGCCCCGGTTTAACAACTCAACGTCATAAAAAATAGTAGACTGGTAGCCAACAAACATTACATTTAGAAGTAGTGCAGATGATACATCACTTTCCCGCATTGTTCAAAATAAAAGGGTTGATACTCAAGATATGTCGGTATACTGGGCCTTCCGCCTGGTCCCACCAAAAATTCTTTTAGGTGACACAAGTGTTGCGGTGCCCACAAGCCCAAGGAAAAAAAGTACTCCGAGAGCCACAAGAGAATGACTAATGGGGGTCCATTCCGTGGAAGCAGACACAATGTTTCCCTGTATTTTATCAGTATTCTTTCTCGTACTTGAACGATGGTGGTGGTGGATGATGTGCGGATGATATCCTGATCCCCCAATCGTAAAATTTACATCAGATTGGGCTGGCCAAAACCAAACATCATTAGGGGATTCTCGGGAAAGTGCAACTTGTGCCACCTGCTTGGCCAACTCAACCAAGTAGTCCGCATCTTCCAGCTCGCTCAAAAACCGAGTGGGGATATTTGACAACCCGACGCGCGCACCCAACAGGGCGCCCACCAGACTAGTTCGCATCGTATTCTGGCCACCGCCGTTGACCGAACACAAGACTGCATCTTCAAACGTCTCCGGAAATCTAGCTACACAATAGTAGGCTGACGGAAGGGACGCAAAGAAGGCACAGAATTGTCCATACAGTAGCACACCTCGGTGTGCGGGATTCAATGACTTTTGGAATTCTTTGACTCCTTTTGCGATGGAGCCAAACCAGAGCAAAGAATCGGGTTCTGTGAAATGACCGTACGTCGGGTCGTAGTCCTTGGAAGACAGCAACGAAGAAAAGGGCAAAGCTCGTCCAGGTTGCTGATATAGAAAGTCTCTCATACTGTGGTCGAGCGGCACACCCTGTAAAGCTGCCCCAATCATACTTGCAAAAGCCACCGAGTGTGCTTGAACACTGCTATCGAGGGTTGCCGACTTGGCGTGTAGTTCGACTTGAACAGACATTTCTCGCGGCGTTTGAAAGTATAAGGAAGCAATTAAAGCCGCGCGTACGATAGCATCAGGAGTGTCGCTTCTTGGTGGGGCGCACTGTGACCATGGCTGTTGCTTTGTGATTCGACAATCGTATATTTCACAAATGGATTTGTCCGTCCACCCGTAGCGCCCACCTTCCCGAGTACCGTCCATCGTGGGATCCTTTAAAATCACATCTTCAAAGCGATCAAGGAAATCCTGTTGATTAAGTCGCTTGTTATGAGCCAAACTCTCAAGAAGAATCTTGTCGATGACACCTTGTTGTTCCAATTGTCCTGCCCGTAATTTACCCCGTCCAGGTGCATCCGAGGTTCCGGAATGGTATGTCCCGGGCAAGGGATCCAAGTAGCCAGTCACAAAGCCACGATCTGCTTCCAGCTTTTCCAAATCGTATTGCCAATGCACCCCGACGCCTAAGGCATCACCAATGAAAACACCTAAAATGCAACCTGCTATTCGGTCCATCAGCTCTTCTTGGCCGTTGACAGGATTTTCACCTTCATTGTTCTTGATATATTCCATGATTCCAATTCGGCTTTCCTGCCATCCTTTTATAATGGAGGGGGCTGAGACCAATGCACGTTGATGGTAAATTGCGTCGAGTACGTAATCGATCTCAATCTTGTTCTGGTACCTGGTATCTGCAATGGCAACAGGAACAATATCGAACATCGCTTCGAAGCGTCGTCGTCGTCGTCGCTGTCGAAGATCTTGGATGCGTATCCAAAACACGTCACTCGGATCTTGGATCCCCAAGTTTCCAGCCGCGCGCGGAAGGCGGCTCTAAAATCGTCGGGGGATCCACTATTCCCCCCCCCCTTCGTTCGCCACAAGATAAAAGATCCATGCTTCGCACAAATCCCACCTGCTTGTCTCATCATCCTTGTTCCACAACTTATTGTACCGGTAGGATCAATCTACGATTTCTTCTCATCCTTTTAGGAGAGGGCATTGGATTGCCGACCTTCGAACATACGCAGATCCCACGCCTCCCAATATTCAACAACGAGTGGAACTCATATCTACACGTAGTTGTTGATTGAATAACGCGACATCAGTCTACACAGATGTACGTTCTTCAGTTTTTCGTACACGCCATATCGAGCGCGGCGAAACGCACAGTCTCTCTTTATCCTCGTTCACAACATGAAAATGAATTGGTTCCACTTGTTTCTGAGGATGGAGATGAGGTCCGTTATGCTTCCTTTGAAGAAGAAGCGGACTCCGCACAACCAGAACTGTTAGGACTAACGGCCGAATATGAAACTTGGTTCGGGTCCACAAACGCCTGGAAAAACGCGATGGCTCACTTGGCCGTCTATCTACTCATGGCTATCATTGGATTTTCATTCGTGTTGGAGAAATGGCCAATTCATGACTCCATTTACTTCGCTGTGGTTGTTTTCACTACCGTTGGTATGTTCAACAAAGGATGATTCTTCGATGCCGAGAGTTCAGCTTACGATACCATGACAAAGTACCGCTCATGATTCAAAACTTCTAATTTATTTCACTCAGGATACGGAGATTTGTCACCTACCAATGATCTTTCTCGAGTCTTCGTAATATTCTTTGCAATATATGGCATTGTCATTCTGGGTAAGTTCATAAGTTGGCTTGCCTTCATGGGGATTCCACAATTAATGATGACAATGTCACTTTATCTCATCCCCGTCGTCAGGTATATTTTTGGGCCTTCTTGGAGAACTCATTATTAAGAGGCATGATGAAAACTTGAAGAAGAGAATGAAGAATATTCGCATAAAAATCCTGGAACAATTTGGAGAAGACGACACCGCTTTGCCGCCGGAGGAGCGATCGCTTTTCCGGGAAGTAGTTACTATTTCACTGGCAGAAGCGCCCATTGTTGCCATCCTAGTTGTCCTTGGTGCTCCCATTGTCTATCTGGAAGGGTGGGAAGTGATCCAGGGGTAAGTGGGTGAGCAGGTTGCCTTATTGAGTTCAAAACACCACGTGGCTCACGAATGATCTTGGTGTGCTGTTCTATTCAGGGTGTATTGGATGGTGGTGACAGGTACGTATTCCTACGAACACCCAAATAATCTGGTTGAGACATAATCCTTCTTATCCGTCCTTCGCCAATGTTCGTGATTCCACAGGCACAACTATTGGTTTTGGAGATCTTGGCCCGACACAAATGGTAACAAGGTGCATATGCATTCTTTGGATACCACTGGCGGTAGCAGTTCTGGGCGAGATTCTGGGTCGCATTGCTGGGGCATATATTGCGAGAAGTACAGATGCGATGGAAGTGAAATTCCTGCAACGAGCGATGACACTGGCGGATCTCAGACGAATGGACACTGACAACGACTCGAAGGTCGCCCCGCACGAGTTCCTCAGGTATATGCTGGTTGCGCTTCAAAAAGTGGAAAAGGAAGAGATTGATGAAATCTTGGAGCTATTCAAGAAACTGGACAAGAGCAATACTGGTTTCATTGAGAAAGAAGACCTCATGTCGAATTACAATTTTGCTCTGAGACCCGGAGTGACAATCAGGGCCTCCGATCTCCCGTCAACATTATAGTAGTGTGAAAGATTGACTCACTATTTCACCAGTTTGTGCTATGATATGTAAAAGAAAAAGTGTGGTCGGGCGGGGGCAACATAGTTGCATAGTCGCAAACGTGCCGTTCAGATGTGTCAGCTACCGATCGTGGTTGATCCTTCGCGTCGTATTTCCAACAGTGTGCTCAGAGAGCGATTCGACTACACCTCGGTGGTGCTCTTGGCGGACTCAGAGTTCACAACAACCCCATGTGCCTTCATATTCCGTGACGCAGTCTCCATCGCGGCTTGCGCAGCTTGTTGGAAGCTTGCCATCGCCTGCATCGTCGCACCCGGTTGCATGGAAGTAATTTCTTGGCTGTTTGCAACGTCGGGGGCAGGCTTGCTTTCCGCCTCGACCTTGGGTGCGTTGGCTTCAACATCAATGGGCTTGAACGAGCTTTCAGTCAACTTAGGATCCAACGGAGGAAGTGGCTTTCCCATTTTGGCGAGCGTGCTGTGAGCATCGAGAACCTGGCGCGTAAGAACTTCGTTCTGTTGCTTCAACGCTGCGTTCGATTTGGAGAAGAACATGAGGCTACGTTGGAGTTCTTCGATCATGGCCTTCTTCCGTCGCCTAGACTCACGAGCAGCTTTTCTATTTTGTTCCAACCGAACTGCTCTGGATTGATCGGTAGCAGCCTTCTTGGGCTTGGGGACAAAGGCGGACGATTCCCCCGGTACATTGCTGGGACTCACGGTTGGAGCTGGGGCGATCAGCGTCGTTCCCGGCACCTCCTTTCGCTTCTTCGATTCCTCGTCCGCCGAGGAATGCGGCTTCCCCTCAATTTGCTGAGCAGCTTGGATCAAAGCGGCAGACATCGTTTCCTGAGTCATCGTCGGTGGTTTGTTTACGAGTAGTGTTCCACTTTATTTCCAGTTCAGAAGAAAAGAAGAAGAATTGTGTGTTGAAGCATCGATTGGATGTCGCGTATTGTGACGTCGTGATGACGCAAAAAATAATTGCCGTGCGATCCGTGTGATGCAAATTGATGCGAAGGCCCGCGACACCGCCTTCTGTACCGGAATCACAGTACCTGGTACACGGTGGTACTGTACTCATGCAGTACTCGTACAGTACTGGTACTTAAAAAACTGTACTCGTAAAAGCTTACGTCACCTTTATTCTTTCTTCGCTCCGTCTGTTGCTACGTCAGCATCGATGACGCGCTTCATCATCATTCATTCGTCGGTGCGCGCGGCGCGTTCAAATCTGGGGATAAAGGATAAATAATAGGTACCTTGTTAGTCAATTTAGTCGATATTAAAAAATGCATGCGGTGGTCTACAGTTCGTACCTGGTACGTTTTCGTATGTGTGGGGTGTTGAAATCCGTGAGTTCTAGGCTGTGGCTAGCGGCTCAGGGATTCGGGCTAAAGTTGACTAATTTGACTGTGGGTTAACGAAGTGCGCTAACACAAATTAATGAGATGAATGCTTTCTTGATGAAATGAACTTTGATTCATTTCTATTCTCTTGAGTGTGTGCGGGATTGCAATCATTGAAACCGGCTTCGGCACAGTAGGCTATCAAATTCCTGTAGGTGGGTGCAGTTCGGATTGTTGCCACATTGGTCATTGGATTCAGCGGGATCGTGCGACGAAATTGCGCCCATTGGAGTACACAACAATCAGCCCTGGTTGTTTCGAATGCGGGTCCCTTCTTTTGTCGTCTGAGGAGTTCCTGTGCAAAGTGTTGCAGACTGAAGAGTCGGTCTTTCAATCCCGGAATGTAGTACAAGTTCTGAAGGCGGAATTTGTGAATTGCGCCGGTGTCATCTTTGATTTGGAGAACGGCGGTTCCGACTTGGGCACCTGAGATTTGGGTCCCCGCCCCGAATCCTCGGACAATTTTGTTGGTTTCGGTCAAGTGTCCGTTGAAGTCTGAGATGCCCCCGGAGATAAATGCGGACGCCCGGTTGTCAACTCCCAGCGACAATTCATTTCTAGCTCACAATTTTCACTTTCAATCATTCTTGTGGACTACCTCGTGCATAGGGCATAGTGTCGTGTCCGCTAAAAAATCCGCACGTAGGCTTTGCGCTCTTCCTCCTTGCGCTCTTCCTCCTTGCGCTTTTGCAAACGTTCGGCAGCACAAGAGGGGCACAACACATGGTGCACGTCCTCCGTCTCCTCGCCACAAATGGCATGAATATTTTTACCGCAGTCCGGGCACTTGTGAGTACTCGTGGCGATACCACCGAGGAGGCAATTTTTGTTGGCACACGGCCCAGGCGTATTTTGGTTGCTCATTGTCGCTTTTCTGTCTGTTGTGGGGGTTGATTATTATTTTTATGATGATGTTGTGTTATCCGTGCGGCGTCTGTTGTTTGTAGGGTAGAAAAAAAGGTAGAAAAAAGGTGTCGCAAAAGGCGACGAATCGTGCGACGCGGCGGTAGATTTCTTGTTCAACTACTGTCCGAAATCTACTTTCTCCAGTCACCGTAGATCTATTTCTACATACGGGAAATCGACATCTGGTAGAAAAGTACGACTTTGGTAGATTTTTCAGGGTTATGTACTGGTACTGTACTGGTACACTGTACTGGTACACTGTACTGGTACTGTACTGGTACTGTACTGGTACTGTACTGGTACTGTACTGGTACTGTACTGGTACTGTACTGGTACTGTACTGGTACTGTACTGGTACTGTACTGGTACGCCCTGTACTGGTACGCCCTGTACTGGTACGCCCTGTACTGGTACGCCCTGTACTGGTACGCCCTGTACTGGTACGCCCTGTACTGGCACTGTACTACTCGTATGCCGGGACGAGTACATTACGTACGTAGACTACAGAGTATGCAGTTCGCGCCAAAGAAGCGGGGGTGCGTGAGATGAGGGAAGGCCGCCGGCGACGGGCGCGATGCGACGCGTCGGAGGCAGACGATGACACGCAACACGCATTGCTTGTTGTTTTACTGGTTGTGTTACTTCGAACTTCGAGAGACCACTCTCTCTCTACTCTAGAGAGAGGAGTAATAATCAATCTCCTCTTTCTGTTACAATAAAAGTAAACTTCACACTTCAAATCGGACGAAATATCAAGTGCCATGTGGACCGGAACGAGCCAGCGAAATACTAATGACCCAAGGGCCAAGATGAATCATCAGAATGGGAACTTAAAGGAGCGCCCGCACAAGCGAGGCGGAGGTTCCGATGCCAAACGACTCAAGTTTCATTCCAAAACTTGTGTTTCGTCCTCTTTCGAGAATCTTGAATATAGCAAACTGGATCCATCCATTCCTGAGCACAAGCGGCGCCTCGAGCAACGACGAAAAGTGATTTCATTTGGGAAGAATACGACTGGGTACGAAGCCTACCTAAAGCAGGTTCCTAAAGAAAAACGCCAGAGACGAAATATGGACACTCCGATGACCCCGGACCACACTCTGGATATCCCCAACAAGCGATGGCTTGGCCAAGTTAGAGCCTGGTAAGTAATATCACGATGCACTCGCCGACTCACAAGATGCGATCCCAAAAGCAAAGACGAGGCAGTCTAACGTACGTCTGTATTTTTTCTGTAGGCGCAGAGCTCTTCACAATTATGATCCACCGGACTTTCAAGCGTCCTTGGCGTCTGTTGCTGAACCGATGGATACTCAGACTTCGGGGGCGGCTCACCAGAAAACTAGCCTGTCAATTCAAGATCGCGAGCTTGAGGACGCGAAGAGAAAGGGACTCCTGGTTGACATTGGGGGTGGTACCGGCCATGACGACGACAAAAATTCACCCACCTCAGTGCTTGAACTGGACAATACACAACAGGAAGAAATGAAAGAATTGGATCAGTGGGATGCGACCAGAGGCACTGAAGATTTTGGTCTGGAGGAAGAGGACAGTGACGACGACCTGTTGTAAAGCTTTCACATTATCGCTTGCAGAACATATTTCAATTCAAGCGACTACGTATCACTACACTGTATGAAATGATTCTATACAAATAATAATAAATACTAGTAGTTTGTATCATTATTATGAGCTGCCTACTCAGTAACAGCCCGCAAAGAACGTCTCCTCTCTCACTGTTCTGCCCAAGAATACCTAGCATCCGCCCCGGACAGAACGATCACTGAGATTCATCAACCCATCTACCCACAGAGAAGAAAACTTCCCTGCTGATAGAAGTAAAGAAAAATGAACCACAACCCCCGAAAGTGCACTTCTCGTCCATTAGAAGTGCCCATTCTCGCAACCCTCCAACAACGTTCCACAACCGCCTAGATCAAAAGCTGTTCAATCTTGATTTTCATACCGTCGATGACAGATTTGAGCTGAGAGGCTTCATTGGTTGTGATGGAGCAAGAGATAACGGGGCGGGATACTCCGCAAGCACGTCCAAGTGCAACCTTGCTGTGGAGCGAGATAAAGAAATATCGATAGACCGTGAGTGACACTGTGTGTCTAGTTCCTATTCACATGGGCGATGCCCAACACGTTTACTAACCTTGGCACGAAAACATAAGGGACGTTCTTATCTTCGCACAGCAGAGGAAGATGGAGGAGAATTTCGATGGGCTCGGCATCGGCGGCCATGATGATAAGCTCCGAAATTCCGCGGTTCAGCGTTTTGGTGGCTTCGTTGGCGCCCTTCTTTGTTTGCTTGTAGTTGGTGGCTTGTTGGACCAGATCCAACAAGGCGACGGTAAGGTCCGCATCAGCGAGTGGGAAGGCCTTTTCTGACATGATGTGCGGTGTTTCTCAATCAATCGGATGTGAAAAAAGTGATTGTCTCGACGATGCGTTCGATCCCGTCGCCGATTTTGCCATCGTGAAATCCGAAATCTGAAATCTTGGTTGGTGGTTCCTGGATCTCAATTTCCTATACGGACGCCATACAGACTAATGCGCGATTCCTGCGCACTGTGCAGGTCATGGAAAGTCGAAGTGGTCCAACAGGACTGAAACCGTGATTGCATCAATTCTACTCCTACCACAGTACACCTATGTAGTCATTCAAGCCGAAGACCCATCGAATAGAAGGTTCTTCGATAGGGAGCTCATCAAGAATTCCAGGAACATACCATGCATGGCAATATTTTAGCCAAAGGAGACTTATCTACAGTACTTGCATATTAGTAGAATTTCCTCCAAGTACTCGTCCCATTTACCGGCCGTCGGGTTCTTTGCAAAGCTGGGGTTGGCTGCCCACTCTTGCATGGAAAATTGTCTCCGTAAAGCGTAGAGTTCGGCCGAGCTTGCAATTGGTTCTCGTAGACCCATTTCTCACCACGACCTTCCCGCTCAAACTGTAAAATCATACGAGACCTCCAGGTCTTGAGAATATTGCTGTATTCTTTCAGCGGCGCCAAGTCGTATGTTTCATTGGGATCATCGACCAGACAAAACAGCTGTTCGGAAGCATCATAGGCATTGAAGATAAACTTCCAAAAGTTGCAGCTGCTCTCGTCGCTATATTGTAAATAGCCAGCGAGAGAATTCCAGTGAACAGTCCTGTTGTATGCATATCCATGCTCCAGGTCAATCCATTCCCGAACCGAGGATTGTTGACCTTTCAAAATGGGTAATAAACTTTTTCCGTCCATCAATGGATCCTGGACTTGCACCTTACGCAAGACACCTGCCATGTCATACATCGTAGGCGCAATATCACGAAGCTCCACGACGGCTTGACTCTCCTGTGGGGGGCGCTTCGAAGATTGTGGTAGATTCATCACCATTCGAATGTGGGCATTTGCCTCCCATGGATATCCCTTCCTCCAGAGATAGTGGTCCCCATTCTGGTCCCCATGGTCCGATGCCCAGACAATCATAAAATTATCCCATAAGCCCTTACTTTTGAGATAGTGAAAAAGTTGTCCAATGTTTTCATCCACAAATTCCACACTGGCCAAGTAGCCAGCCCGACTCTGACGGGCAGCTTTGACCCCTGGATCTCCGGCCCACGCGCTGCGGGTCATATTGACGCTTTTGAATTTCCTTTCCCAGCTTGATGCATTTACAAACCGTTTCAGCTGGGGAATGTGCGATTTGTTGCCACCCTCAAGATACTGATCCATAATCCGACGTGGTGGATCATACGGCGAGTGTGGACGATGATAGCTGACCTTTAGGAGGAGGGGAGCTGCCTCGTTACTTGTAGTGTTTCCCGATGATTCTCCACCAAAATATGCTTCCAAAGACTGCAGTGCTGTCCTTGTCGTCCACGATGTGGGATGCATGTATTCATCGTACCAATAGGGACAGGCAGACCATTCGTTCCAGTCCAGGTGGCAGGTCGCCGTTGGATCAGCATTCGGCATTGTATCATTGAACCACTGATCGTAGTCATCAAAATAAATTGGCAGACCATCGTATATTGTTTCGTTTTGATATCCCTGAACATGCTTGGTTAATCCAAAGTGATTCTTTCCAATAGTGGCCGTGCGGTATCCTTGCTTGCGAAGTACGCGCGGCAACGTCGTTGGATATTTTGTGCAGTTGATGAAGGTGGCATAGGCCAACATTCCATGGGCCCATGGAGATTTTCCTGTCAACATGCCAGCGCGAGCGGGAGTGCAAGTAGGCGTGGAAGTGTACGCTCGATGAAAGGTTGTGGAACCATTGGTTCGCTCAAAGGCGTAAAGATTGGGGCTGATTATCGGCGATACAGCATCGTATCGAAACTGGTCGGTTACCAGCAGTAGAATGTGTGGAAGCGATCCTTTCATGATCCTTTAAAAAGTAGTTTTTCGAGTGAGGTGTCTTTTGACTGAATTAGTTATTTCGTGGATTTGGTGTTGGATGAGATCATCACAAGTGGAAAGTTCGGGCAAAGTGAGAAAAAGAAGAGAGGAGGAAGATCGGTGGACGACAACAACAACAACAACAACAACAAGCACGTCTTATGCCTAATATGTGCATGCGCGTCGATGTCTTGGTCGCGTTAGTCTAATGTACAAGCGCTGCTACTGGCCGGCGGATGGCAAGATGCAAGACTCTCGCTACTCTTCTCTGTAGAGATCATGTACCGGTACTGTACTTGTAGGCCTACTAGAGTTAGAGAGGGGCAATCCATTGTTGAGAACCTACCCGGCTGCATCTCTCCATTCGTATCTATAGACTACCACGATAAAATGCAAAAATTGTTTCTATAGGGATGGATGTTCTCTAAGAGTCTTCCTGCGGGGGAGGGGGTGGAGAACTCTTATCTCTCGTTGCAGACGCGGCAGTACCTGTACCGTCACCACTGCCCGAGTTCACTGTAGCAGAATACATTTGCCGATTGGAGTGATGGATCAAACCACGAAGTTCTCCATCGGTAGTGTCCTCCTCCTCATCGCTGTAGTACCCTTGTTCCGAACTTTGCCCGGATGAAAACTGCCGCAGCGAGGATGGCTCGTCCATGGTTGGGTATTGTTCATTAGGGTTATAATTAGATGGTGATAGTAGTGCATCCCCTTCGCCAATGTCACCATAATCCAACGTGAAACGCTCGTCTTCTGATAAATCACGGTCGTCAAGGGACAACTCGGAATGGACCGTTTTCAACTGATCCATACTAGTACTGGGAACAGGTGATCGTCTCCTAGCACCGGTACTTTCGCTGGCAGGTACTGTGGATCGTCTGCCAGCAGGATAATTTGAGCTGTCTTTTGCATTGGTGCTGGTACTGTCGGGCATGGGAGTGTGACCCGCTCTCTGAGCCATAGATAATGAGGGTGACATGAAATTGCTCGCAGTACTGCCATAATCACTGCCACGACCCTCGTCTCGGGCCGCCGAAGTGATGGAGGCTGGTCTGTGACTGGAGCCGGCGACTGCTGGGGAGGACGTCATAGTCATCGGTGTGCCGGGATGGCTGAGCCACTCTTCCAAACTCCTCGTGCTCACATTTCCTATGTTACCAGAAGATCTCGAAGGTGTCGAGACGAAACCAGAAGAAGATTGTGGGGGAGGTGGTGGCGGCACCCCTGAAGTTCGATGCTGTGCGTATTGCTGACCACTGGGTCGGGGGCGTGGTGGACCGCCATAGGAACTCTTGCGCAAACTGGATGAGGGGGTAGGTTTTTCCTCCAAAAAATCGTGTTCGCGAAACGATGAAGAGTCTGATAGAGGTGTCAAAGTTCGATGGTGGTTGTATGAGGAGTAGCCGTAATTTTTGTCGTTGGCTCCGCCAGCGTTGCTACTAGGCGATGATTTGTTGGCTTGTTCTTCCATATCCGCAAAGCGCACTGTCGAATCCGCTCTTGGTCGATAGGCTATGTTTTCGGGAATCACAGTAGAATCGAATGGTGCATTCCCACTCAAATGATCATATAGGTTCTCATCCGTCAAGTGTCGATCAATCGGTTGTTGCTTACGTCGGTATTGTCGAATAATCGATGTATTGTTTGCCAAGTTGGCTCGTGCCTTGGAAAGCAAGTTGTGGTGCAGTGTGTGTGGCAACAAGAACTCTTCAAACTCAGGAGAAAAGATCCGAGCGTTTCCCATGGCACCGGTATGCATTATGACACGTCCAAAGGCTGAAAATGTCGAGACAATGTGAATGAATAAGAAGGTCGTCAGCACGGACAAAATGATCGACCATGACCCAACCGGTAGTAGCAGGAAGAAGAAACTCATGAAGGAGATCAAGAAGGTATAGATACTGCAGACGATCAATCGACCGGGCAGTTCGGCAGCATACTGTCCAATGGAGCTCCGAAAGATACAGTGAGCATTGCGCTCATCAATACTATTGACCATACCCCAGGCAGTAAATAGGGCAATCAAACTCAGAACTGTCAACAGCGAGGAAATGATAATCAAAAGGCCCGCCCAGAAACTGATCGTGGCGTGGTGGCCTTCTCGGAGCGCTTCTCGTACTTTTGTAGTGACGGGAGCCGAATTGAACAATATCGACAACTCTGTGGAAAGTAGTAGGGACATGAACACCATGCTGCTACCGTACCTCTGCGTCATGTAGGCTCTCAGATCTTTCCCGTTTTCCATGGCCCAGGCCAGATGTCGCCTCCAGATGCTGAAATTGTCCACCGTTACAAAGTACTCTCTCACTTTCAACAACACCAACAGCGACCACCACGTATTATGCGAGTAGTCGCGTCGCTTGTCGAGACTCGACGTTCGCTGCTTCAGAGGCAAGGGCCTACTACTGGAGCCAGAACTCGCACTCGAGAACATGATGTTGTTGTTTTGCTGCCTTCGCACGAAGATGCAATTTATAGCGTCTGGTCTCTGGTCGTTGACTTGTCACTTCTTTTGAACTTGCTCCTATTTCTATTTCTGTAACTCTTTTCCGAGAATGAGAATGACAACAAGTGCTTTGCGCCGTCCACTGTGCGTACAATGACAGGCAAGCAGTAGTAGGTCAACTCAGATGTTCATGATTCTTCATCTTCCTTCCCCCCATCATAATCTTCCATCTTTCATGGCGTCAAAAAATATTGGTGGCACGTTTTGGATCTCAGCGGTATGATGATGCAATCCCCCGAAATGTAAGAATAATCAGGTAATGAGCTCTGAGGATTCGAGTCACTCTCACGACTCAGAATGGGATTAACCGGAGTATTCCGAATACGAATGGTGCACGTTTGGAGAACTCTTCGGAGGCTTTCGAAGAACCCCTTCGTTATGAAAAGAGGCTCGAAGAATATCGGAGGAGATCCATGGGAGAATGAAAAGAGTCCATTCCCCTCAGAATACCCATAACGAAAAGCTCACAATTTTAATAATTCCATTTTAGGAAACGTTAAAACACTATTCGCCCAAATACTAGGCTCATTACCTCAGTATTTTAACACGCTTCCTCTGCGCTAAGAACTGATCAACAGTAACTATAAACATGGTTGGAGTGTCTACACGACGCAACCCCGTTCGAGGGGATGATGATGAACCTGAAGATAACCCGGCACCAGCTGCAGCCGAAGAGCAAGCCGGTGCCCAAGGAGCTCCACCCCAAGGCGGTGGAGCGAACCAAGGCGCAAACGCCCAAGCGAATCAAGCGAACCAAGGTGCAGTCGGTGCGGGGATACAAATGCCTCCGCCACCACCGCCAGCATTCGCATTCGCCCTTACTCCAGGACAAGCGTTCGTTGGACCAATCAACTTCCACGACAAGGAAGGGCAAAAGTACTACGAAAACGCTACGCGCTCATTGGAGAAGGAGCAGTTCAACTGCATTCCGGAAGAACTCTACCAATTTATCGCGATGTTGAAGATGCGATCGGCCGAGTTCGGATGGGACAACGACCAAGAGGGAGTCCTTATGATTCCAAACAACTACGGACAAAGGACAGGCCCCATGACCAACATTCTGGAGGAATACGGAATTATGGACATCGACAAACTCAGGGAGTACGAGAAGACATACGTGGCAACTCCTACGCGCCTGGCGCAAGACGACCGCCTACTCTTTCAGTGTGTCTACAACAGCATCTCCAAAGAAGGAAAGAAGAAGATCCTAATTTGGAAGAATGACTATGAGATCAAGATTGGCGGAAGAAACTACCAGTCCGGCATCCTGCTCCTGAAAGTAGTAATCCGTGAGAGCCATCTCGACACCAACGCGACCATATCCATGGTACGTCATAAGCTGTCCAACTTGGACACGTACATGGCTACTATTGGAAATGACGTCACAAAGTTTAACGCTTACGTTAAGATGCTCCTTGACGGACTGTCCGCGAGAGGCGAGATGACGAACGATCTGCTCGTCAACTTATTTAAAGGCTACGGCGCTTGCTCGGATAAGTCATTTGTGGACTACATCCGTAGAAAGCAAGAGAAGTACGACGAAGGAGATAATCTATCGCCCGAGCAACTCATGCAATTCGCAGACACCAAGTTCAAACAACTCAAAGACAAAGAGCTCTGGGAGGCCCCATCTCTTGAGGAGGAGAAGCTACTAGCTCTCGAGTCCAAGCTCCAAGATCTCAAGAAACGGCTCGCTAATTCTCGCGATAAACCGGGAAAACCCGGAACCAACAAGAAGAAGAAAAACGGCGATGAGTTAAAACAAAAGGATCCGAAGAAGCAACGTCTCGAGAGACCCAAGTGGATGTTCGAGAAGCCCGCCGAGGCCGACCTTCATAAACCACGCAAGTGGAACGGAAAAGACTGGCACTTTTGCGGCGTTGAAACTGGCGGCAAGTGCACCCCTGGTCAGTACCGAGTCCACAAGCCTGGCGATTGTAAGGGACAGGGAAAACCTCCCGGTCCGAACAAGACCAAAAAGGTCACCATCAAGGAAGCCGTCACCGAAATAGAGAGCGACGGGTACGAGACCAGTTGAGTCCTACGGGTCCATTCTATGTACATGTCATGTCTAGCGTACTTGCTGGCTGGCAGCGTAAAGCTACTAGCCAACTTTTACGCATACATGATTATTCTAGTTTGGACCCTGATCGCAATCGACGAGAAGGAGCAACCGAAGACACACTATGTCCCAAGGTCGCAACGCAACAGGCTCTGGTACTTCCGAAAGCGATTATCCGAAATGCGGCAAGCTACTGGTAACTACCTCGCGCAGATCGCGCAACAACACGAAACCTCGTGGTCCGAGTATAAAGACCGATACAAGAAGCACACTGGACGGAATCTGAAAGTGCTGGCTCGCGAAATCTGCGAGGCAACCCAGCCGGACTTCCAATTAACGCGAAATCGCGGGATCCCAAAATTTGTAATTTTGTCACTGCTGGCGATGAGAGCAACTAACGACAATGGTTGCCCGATATACTCAAATCAAGCACACTTCAGCACAGACGAGGGACTAATTGGTATCGACAACCGAGCCAGTGGGTGCATCTCCGACCGAATCGATGACTTTGATGGACCATTGACTGATGTCAAAAGATCTGTGAAAGGATTCGGAGGAGAACGATTCTTTGACATAAAGATGGGCACCATCGTATGGAAATGGTTGGACAATCAAGGCCAAGTCCATTCCTTTCGAATCAAGAACTCATATTACATCCCGCAGGGAAAAGTAAGACTCCTGAGTCCGCAACATTTCGCCAAGTCGCAACCCGATTGGAGGCACAACGGCTCTGGCGAGACGACTAACCACAACATATGTCGGCTCTTTTGGAACGATCGCAAGTCGCAATTGGATATCCCGATTGGGAAAACTGACAACGTTTTCACATTTCCGCTCGCTCCTGGCTACAACAAATTTGATTTATTTTGTCAGAAAGCAGAAATCGACTACGAAAAATCCATGGAGGACCCGATCATCTGTGAAGAGGTCAATATCATCAGCGACGACGAAGGAGGGGACGAAGAGACCGTTCCAGAAAGGCAACCCAAGCAAAGGTGGTGGGCACGAAATGAATTACCCATGCGTAGAGTCCCAGAGGGAGGCCGAAACGACCCGCTGGCTACGCCCACCGATACCGATTTTTCTATCAATGGACCCAGCACTGGACATGGCCCAACTCCTAATGTTATCGAGGAGGAGGAGGATACGCAGCCTACAAACAAGGCCGCCGAATTACTTCGATATCATCAGAAGTTTACGCAGCCTACAAACAAGGCCGCCGAATTACTTCGATATCATCAGAAGTTTGGCCACCTTTCGATGAAAGCGCTTCAAATGATGGCCAAGCTCGGCATCATTCCAAGCCGATTGAAAGACTGCCCCGTTCCAACGTGCAGTGCATGCATTTATGCAAAAGCTACAAAGCGTCCGTGGAGAAACAAATCTCGATCGAATTATGAAGAGATTGAAAAGCCGACCCGACCAGGACAAGTAGTCTCAGTCGATCAGCTGGTTTCACCAACACCCGGACTAGTGGCGCAAATGACAGGAAGATTGACCACTCAGCGATACAAATACGCAACAGTATTTGTTGACCAATATTCAAGATATTCTTATGTCTACCTACAAAAGACAGCGAGTGCCGAAGAAACGATCAAAGGAACAATCGCATTCGAAATGAAGTGCCGACAAATGGGAGTCAAGGTCGAAGCATATCACGCCGATAATGGGGTGTTCGCCGCGAACGATTTTGTGAAACACTGCCACGACAACCGACAACGTCTCACATTCGCAGCAGTCGGAGCACATCATGCCAACGGATACGCGGAAAGACGCATCAGGCTATTGCAAGAAAATGCAAGGGCGCAATTAATTCATGCCAACAGGCGATGGCCCAAAGCAGTGAACGCGCATCTCTGGCCGTATGCATTGCGAATGGCAAATGATGCAATTAATGAGGCACCGAGCTGGCAAAATGAAGAACGACTGTCCCCACTGCAATTATTTTCGAAAACACGAGTAAACACGAATAGCAAACACTGGATGCCATTCGGATGCCCCGTGTACGTCCTGGAGGACTCGCTGCAAGGATCAGGAATCCACCATAAGTGGAAAATAAGGGCCAGAGTAGGCATATACCTGGGCCGATCCCCACATCACGGACAAAATGTGGCGAACGTACTGAGTCGAACAACAGGACTAGTAAGCCCACAATTTCATGTGACTTTCGATCCAAGCTTCCACACGGTGAAGCAGGACGAATTCGATGCTCTCTGGCAAATAAAGGCTGGTTTTGTCAACCAAAGAGGTGAGGCAATTAAACCAATTCCAAAGAGAGGAAAAGCCGCTTCAGAGGGAGCTCGAGTGAGCAAAAGACAAAAGCTCAATAACAAGTCGGACGGAGTCGGACACGACTCAAGGACTGAGGATCCACCGCTGCAGCAACCCGATGAGATCAGCCCTCATCAAGGAGAGAGCAATGTCCCTCCAACATTGAATAACAATGGACAAGGAAACGGCGACCCTAGGCCAAGGGAAGCGAACCTGTCACTCGAAGGCCAGACACCTACGCAGAATTCTGAACCGACTCAGAACCTCATCAACATCATGAAGACCGAGCTGACAATGGTCACTGCGGAGGGCGTTCCTGGGGAAATATACTGCTTGGAAGCAATGTTTCCGAACTATGCGGGAGAAAAGGAGATGGATCCTTTAATGGTGTTGAAAGCAACTACCGACCCGGATACGATGTACTATCATCAAGCGATGCAAGAGCACGATCGCGCGGAGTTCCGAGCAGCGATGGAGAAGGAGTGGAAGGATCAGATCGAGAACGGAAACTTTTCCATTATCCACAAATCCAAAGCTCCAAGGGACGCCACTATTCTGCCCGCAGTATGGCAAATGAAAAGAAAACGCGATATCAAGTCTCGAGCCGTCAAGAAATACAAGGCGCGGTTGAACATTGATGGGTCACGAATGAAACACGGGATTCACTACGACCAAACCTACGCTCCAGTAGCAAGCTGGAATTCGATCAGAACAATGTTGATCATGACAGCTCTACATGATTGGAAAACGAAGCAAATCGATTATGTGCTCGCATTCCCGCAAGCACCGGTTGAGCGAACGATCTACATGAAGATCCCGAAAGGCTTTGAAGTTGAAGACGGAAATACCGACGACTACATTTTGGAACTACACCGAAACGTTTACGGGCAAAAGCAAGCAGGCAGAGTATGGAACCAATATTTGACAGAAAGACTGATCAAAAAGGTCGGATTTGTCCAGTCGAAAGTGGACGAATGCGTATTCTATCGCGGAAAGGTGATGTACGTATTGTACACCGACGATTCCATTCTCGCCGGCCCCGACGAAGCCGAAATCGACCAAGTAATTGAAGACATCAAGAAAGCTGGTCTGGAAATTACGATTGAAGGAGATCTCCAAGACTTTCTGGGAATTAATATTGATCGCAAACCAGATGGGAGCATTCATCTCACGCAACCGCACTTGATCGATCAAATATTACAAGATTTGCGACTGGACGCCGATAATGTGCACACAAAATCGACTCCAGCAGCTTCCTCGAAATTACTGTCAAGACACACGGAATCTCCCGACTTTGATAAGTCTTTCGACTACCGATCAGTGATTGGGAAATTGAATTACTTAGAGAAAGGAAGTCGCAGCGACATCGCCTACATAACGCATCAATGTGCGCGATTCTCAACTTGCCCAAAGAAAGAACACGGAGAAGCCGTGAAGTGGCTTGGTAGATATTTGAAGGGAACTCGTGACAAGGGAACGATTCTGCGACCAGCCGAAGGTCGGGATCTAGAAGTATTTGTCGACGCCGACTTCGCAGGTAACTGGGACCCCAACGAACATTGGGACCGTGACACCGCAAGATCGAGACACGGATACATCATTACTTATGCAGGAGCACCGCTACTATGGAAATCCCAGCTACAAACTGAGATTGCACTATCCTCAACGGAGAGCGAATTTACGGGAATCAGCTACGCACTTCGGGATGCAATTCCCGTCATGGAACTTTTCAAGGAAATGAAGGAAATAGGCTATCCTATCGTGACGACGACGTCGAAGATGAGATGTAAAGTGTTTGAGGACAATACCGGCGCCATCGAGATCGCTAAAGTCCCAAAGTTCCGACCAAGAACCAAACATTTGAACAACCGTCTGCACTTCTTCCGTTCGTACACCGATGGAAAGGATCCACAGATCACAATCCACAAAATATCGACTGAAGATCAGCCTGCCGACATTCTGACGAAACCATTGAATGAAGAGCTCCTAGTTCGACATCGAAAGGAGATCATGGGATGGTAGCCTGAGCCGACTCGAGCAACCCGAAAGAGGGAGTGTAAGAATAATCAGGTAATGAGCTCTGAGGATTCGAGTCACTCTCACGACTCAGAATGGGATTAACCGGAGTATTCCGAATACGAATGGTGCACGTTTGGAGAACTCTTCGGAGGCTTTCGAAGAACCCCTTCGTTATGAAAAGAGGCTCGAAGAATATCGGAGGAGATCCATGGGAGAATGAAAAGAGTCCATTCCCCTCAGAATACCCATAACGAAAAGCTCACAATTTTAATAATTCCATTTTAGGAAACGTTAAAACACTATTCGCCCAAATACTAGGCTCATTACCTCAGTATTTTAACACCGAAACAAGGCAAAAATTGCCCGAAACCCCTAATACGCGCCGGGCGGGCGACAGCAGCGAGGCGGCCAAACCGTCCGTTTTGTGGACCACGATTTGAGATTTTTTCATTATTTTTGCCAACCCATCAATAATAAAATCAATCATCGAAGCACGTTTCTCACAACTGACAACGCTCACGCACGACAGGTATATATGGTTCTTGGAAAACCAGCATTATTCGTCTCACAAGTCGTCAGAGCCGCAAACATAATTTAATTTGCTTTGCCAGAAGGTCTAACTTTCTTGTCGCCCCCCCCTGCAAAAGGCCTTTCGAGAACAACATGTTGCCCCATGATGTTTGGTATCACTACTACGATGAGCCTTGCAAGATCTGTGGTGAGCAAATCAACTTGAGAGAAGAAGAACGAATTGAATGTGAAGGATGTAATGCACTCATGTGCGAAGATTGTACATCAGAGGCTTCGACCAAGTGTCATGTATGCAGCGAAAAGTGGTGGGATAGAGATGAATGGCCCGAGGAGGATACTCCTAACCTGTGCCAGGGCTGCTTGAAGACTTGTAAGGAATGTAATGTTTCCTTTCATCCCTGCTGCAAAAAGGAACACAAGAAGATGTGCAACGTCAAAGGCCGTGCAAAACGGGAAGTCCTTTCTGCCAGAAAAACCGTCAACGAGACAGAAACTAAAATCCTTGTCGCAAAACGCAAGCTTCAAAAGCTGGAAGAGGACCTGTATAAAGCTCAACAAGTCAAAACAAAGGCAGAGAAGAAACTTCGTCTTTGCCGCTGAATGTTCATCTTTTTATTTGTTAAATCAATCGACCCTGTCAAAATAAAGCCGAAAATATTGGCCAGACTGATAGATAGATCTACCTGGTACTTGTCGTAATAATCGTACAGTACTACTAGGTAATCTCTTTTCTCTCTCCTAGTAGTAGCAGAGCACAAGTTATAATCTCTTTTCTCTCTCCTAGTAGTAGCAGAGCACAAAAATGCAGAGCGATACCATACGAGTAATCACAATGTCTGCCCAGACCACCCCAGCATAGTTACCATTTGTGATCAAGTTCTACCCTGCAATGAACACGCTACTTCGTCGGCTTGAGCCTCGCCCCAGAGCCTTTTCGTACTGTGCTAGCGTTCTTCTTAAGACTTCATTTTCCCTTTCCAACTCTTCATTTCGACTGGACAACTTTGCGTTATTGTGGGCAGCACCATGCAAACTCCGCCCCGACCCAGGTATGGAATGATTGGAGTTCGATATGGGCAAGCTGGAATTTCTGTATTGGATGTAGGTTTTCCGGTACCGTCTCAGCCACGGCATGAGAGTCAAGACAAGCAAGATCCGCCAGGCACCACCAGCGCGAGTCGCAAATTTAGGACCCAATCGAAGTTTCAATAAATACAGAAGGCCCAGCCGTTCCAAGTAGGGATGTCGATGTGCATCATGGCTAAGTAAGTCCCTGCGATAACACACCGGAAAGCCGTCCAAGTTATGAGGGCCAAGTTTTGTCACTTCCTTGGACAAGAACGGGGTATCAACTCTTCCAATATTCACAGCCATGGAAAGAAAGACTTTGCCCAGTCTGGCGACGATGAACATAGCACTAAATGCCAGGTTCCAGCAGTCCATGATAGTATTCAAGATATTTCCTTGAGCTGGTTTGCGACGGTAAAAGCCTCGGTACCAATTGGTTCGGAAAACAGTCAATGCAACCTCCTTGATCATGAATGTGATAAGGAAACCAAAGATGTTGATGATAATTGTTGACATAAGGTACCTTGTGCTTTCAAAAACAAACAAGAAGGCCAATGCTCCAAAAGATATCCACAACAAGACCACAGTCAAAATGATCCCCCATAAGGCGACTCCGTACAACATTGTGCGAGTATCTTGCGCTTTGCGGTACACCAAAAACTCCTCATCTCGTAGGCAACCAAGCACTCCGGTGCGAAATTGCATCGTCAAAGAAATAGCACTTGGAATGTACATAAGGGCAATGTAAGTGGCACCCACAAAAGCTGCGAAGCCTCCCACAAGGATGGCCGCCCTCAAGTCCCACTGCTTCAAAGTCGGATATTGTAGTAGCAGTTCTCCGAAATCACTATCGAGCTGTTTCCACAACAAAATGCAGCCAAATGGAATGCACACGACAATGAGCCATTGAATCAGATTGCTAGAGCCCAATCTCGGCGATAACCAGATCCCCTGTTCTTTCTGCATCTGTTTGGAGATGACTTTTCGCCATACTGAAAAAATGTTTGGACTCTTTTCTCGCAAATCAGCCTGCTCTTGAAATCGAAGAAGGGTGAAGGCTTCGTCTCCGTGAAGATTATTAGACACCTTGGACGCCATGCGTAACGCCATTTGGCGACTAGCTTTCTCGTCAAACTCAAAGCTTGGGTACAGTTGTGACATGTCGTCACAATGACAAAATAAAGCGTTGGCCAACATCTTTTGAACCTTGAACGCTGCAGACAACTTAGTCCAGCGTTCCATGCGAACCATTCCGGAAGCAAATGGTTTGAACCAAGGCAGCTCGGCTGTTTTAGGGGGAACCAGTATTCGGAGGAAATGACCCAGCTGGACAATCAGTAAAATGAGCCCCGTTCCCAGGGAGAGCCGAAACATCGGCATGTTGCTCTCTTCTTTTTCCGTTGTCAAAAGTTTCGACTTGAATTCCACAGAGTAAAAGACGACAGAGTAGACCAGGACTGCTGCAATGCCAATGGCATAAGCCAAATATGTGCGCACGGAGTCTCGTTGAGTATAGACAGAATTACCAATGGTACTCAGATAGATGAGTGGAAAGCCAAGGAATGTCAGTTCCAGAAAGATTTCAAACCAGGTGATGATTCCTTTTGCCAAACGGCAACCAAGGTCGGTCAGTGAAGATGTATCACAGTCCAAGTTACCCAATTGAGAATTGACTCCAGTAAATCCGCGCATCACGTAAGCAATCAACCAAATGACAAGACTGATCCATGCCAGGTTTGCCCACCAAAAGCTACTGTATGTATCGGCCGTGTAATCCAGGTTTGAGACGGTGAAGATCCGGTCAAGTGGTGACCCTGGCTGCCGCGACAAGGCATCGTTAAGATGAGTGCTTGGGATAAACTCGCGCTCGGTCGGGAAATCTTGAATATCAATAGTCAATACCTGCATCAGAGTCTGTGCCGTAAGAAGAGGAATTTCTCCGGCGGTCCCCTTGGTGATAGCCTGCTTCCACATTTCCTCCACGATTTCGTCCGGCCAAGCTTCTCCAAACTCTTTCAAAATTTCGACCAATAGATCTTTGGTGAGTTCTACCCCAGGCTCTATCTGACATGCATTGCAAAGAATGCGAAGGAAAACCTCAAATAGCGCATCTGCATCCTTTTGATGCCCGGGCTCATCATCTTGGTCCTCGTGCGGACTCGGCAAAATCTCGGTCCGTGCACGCATCAGTTCTGGTATGAATAATAGGGCAGCTTGCTGGACTATATCCATGGACTCGTATTGATTCGTATCCTTCCCATCCATAACTAGTTCCTCCCACTCATCCACCTCTCCTGGCTTGGGGATATAGGCAAGAAGGGAAAGGCGCCTTGGTTTCACTTGTCCTTGCTCCAAAATGGCGTTGGTGACAATTTCATGGTTCGAGGCTTCGGATTCAGCAGGATTCTTCTCTATATTCGCCGTTGCATCGCTTGCGCTTTCATCTTGACCCACTGGCGATGGGGCAGGAGTCTCGGAATAAAGAAATGGAAAAAAAGAAAAGAATCCATTTAAAAGCTCGTGTTTCTCTTCATCCTTGGACGACGACTCTTTTTCTGCATCGGTCATTGTTTCGGAAGAATCTTCTTTGGATGATGATGTCTCCACCGGTGCTTTGGAAGACAATTCCTGGTCCACAGGGGCATGCGGGCTAGACTCTGGTACGGTGGTCTCCTTGCGTGACTGACTGTTACAGTCCACCGGCATGAAAAACGACGATTCTTCTTCGTCTTCCTCGTCGTCATTGTTGTTTTCGAGTGGCTTGGCGGGAGGGATGAGCACTTCATGACTCGCTGCCAACTGGTGAAGTATGCTCTCGCCAATTTCCGTGGTACTTCGACGGATTCCATGCCGTGAAACCAGAAAATACCGAATGTCTTCCGCGGTCACCGTTCCATCGAGCCGCAGTCGTTTTCTGCAGGTTTGCTGCAGGGCAGCGATGTATTCTAATTCGGCCACATCGGCAGGAGCACCAACGGGACGATCAAAGACAATCATGGTTTTTTTTAAATAGGACTGCCTTCAACTCTTCATCAATTCATACCGGTAGACAATTCGGTGCGAAAAAGAAGGAAAGGCAATACAACGATAAAATACCGGTTCTACAGCCGGGTCGCTCCCCCTCTCTGCGTAGACAGGTATTATAACTACGTACTCTCTCTACCATACGACCGGTGCTGGTACTCATGTAGAGAGAGGGGGTACCGGTCTACTGCCTCGATATCTGTGACTGATCTCTATCTGACCATCGGTACGTCTACCCTCTACCACGTACCGCTACCGGTAGAGAGTACTGTACCGGTACGTGTACCCCGGGTAGACTACACGACATTGATCCGCATGCGCGTCTCTCCGCCCGCCCGGCGCCCGGCACTCGTTTACCCCTCGTCGTGGATCATCGTCAGGGGTAAATAATCAGTCGAAGGGGTCCACCTTGGAGGCAACTACAGTAATTTCAAATTGACCGCACCTCTGAGACGGAACATCGTGTTATAAACCCGCGTTTGTTGTTTGTTTCGTTTCAACCTGCTCAGCACTCAGCACTCAGCATCACCACATCAACTCCGCTCACCTTCCTATTTTCTCACATGTTACATGTTTTAATGGTTACCATCCACCATGAGGCATGGCCATCCAAATCCCAAAAGACGCATCCTTTCAAAGATAACGTGGTTGGGTGTGTTCTTTGCCGTTTTCCTTGCTGTTCTTTGGTGGGAGAATGTGCAAGTGGAACTTCGAAATCAACCTGAATCTTCCGTTGTGAGTCGCACCACCGACGATGTACCGAACGGTCGTGTCGGCTCCAGGAACGCTACAGTGGCGAAATCGTGGGCAATCGTGTCGGATTCATCAAAGCAATGGTGCCGCCGTGCCAAAAACGAAGACACCCCTGGCATGATATATGTCAAAGTCCCCAAGACAGGCTCGTCTACTTTGGTGGGAATCAATATTCGCATCGCCCAAAGGGTTGGACAGAGGATCAGCCCTCAAGCGTACCAATGGTGGCCATTTCACAAAAATTCACCAGCAACCTGCTCCTATACTTTTCGTCATGGTCGTACTGAGCTACTCCATCGACAGGAACCGTACCTGCTTTGGTCATTTGTCCGAGATCCAGCCGCAAGGGCGCTGTCTGAGTTTTACCATTTTGAAGTGTCGCGGAGAGGCCGTCGCCCTACAGATCTTTGGACAAAGGCCTATTTGAATGAACGTCGAAACTACCAATTTTTATATCTGGCGGACCATCGTGATCCCAAGTCGTTGCTACAACCGACCTTTCCAAGGAATCATGAAAATGATGATTCTTCTTCGTCGGAAAAATCATTGATCCGACGCTATATCTTGCAACCGTATCATTTTATTGGTTTGCTCGAACGAAAGTTCGAAAGTCTAGCGGTAATCAAGCTACTATGGGATCTGGAGGCGGAGGATTTGATTGTTTTGTCGGCTAAATCGTCAGGGGGCTACGACGATGGCAGATTCGATGGATCCTGTACTCGAATACAACAACCACCCAAACCGCTCTCTCCTTTTCTGAAGAGCTACATTGACGATGACTTTCATCAGGACAACCTTGATTATGTGCTCTATGAAATGATAAACCGGACCTTAGACAGAACCATACAAAGGCTCGGGGCAGATACCGTGAGCCGTGAGGTCGAGAGCCTGAAAAGGCTTCAAACTATTGCAGAAGGTACATGTCAAGCAACTGCTATCTTTCCGTGTTCACCAAATGGAACATTGCAACTGGACGCATCATCACGGAACTGCTATTGGACAGATAGTGGATGTGGGCATGCTTGCGTGGATGAGGCGTTACAAAACAAATAGAGTTTCGTAGAGAAGATGAAACAAATGCTATGTGGAACCTTCCAGCTCGTCCTTCAAGGCGTCTCTCAACAGTCGGCGTAGGATTTTTCCGCTGGCGCTTTTGGGAATCGTGTCTGTAAACACGACGCCCCCATCGAGTCTTTTATAAGGTGCCACTCGCTCCTTTACCCATTCATATATTTCAGTCTTCGTTTCTTCTGTTTGCTTTTCGGGTTCCTTAAGTACAATGTATGCTCGAGGTAGCTCTCCACTTTCACCACAAGGCCTCTGAATCACGGCAGCATCATTAATAAGGTCGTGCGTTAGTAATAAAGCTTCAAGCTCCGCCGGTGCTACCGGGAAGCCTCGAACTTTGATCAGCTCTTTTATGCGGTCTGTGATGAAGAAAAAGCCGTCTTCGTCGTAATAAGCCACATCACCTGTACGCAGCCAACCCGATTTGCTCAAACATTCTGCTGTCTTGTCGGGATCATCCAAGTAACCCTTCACCACAATAATTGTGAATGGTGAGATGGCAAGTCCACTCACTTTTTCCATTCAATCGCTCATGTTGTACTCACCATCATGACTTGGGGCCCCTTGATGCATAATTCTCCATTTTGATTGGGGCCCAGACTCTTGCCTTTTTCGTCAACAATCTTCCCATACGTTGACGATACAAGCGGGCCAACACTCGAAGGTTTGATGTTAAAATCTGACGTACAAGTCGCAATCGGGGACAATTCGGACATTCCCCAGGCTTGCTTGATCTCACAGCCGAGCCGTTTCTTAGCAGCTTGCTCAATCTCCAATCCCAGTGGTGCCGCAGCGCTGATGATGCATTTGATAGAAGAAAAATCATATTTGTCTACGTGTGGATGCTTTGCAAGACCAAGAATAATCGGTGGGACGAGATGAGCACGATTAGGTCGATGCTCCTTGATCAATTCCAAGAAAAGCTCAAAGTCAAATCGGCCCGACATTGTGACTACTGGATTTCCCTTCCACGCACAATATAAGTTGCTCACGGTCATACCGTAGATGTGAAAGAAGGGAAGCGGTGAAATGAGCTTTTCTCCCTGCAATAGAAGCGTCAAAATTAAACATGCTGGTGGTGAGACTACGACGGGAAGCGCTCCAGAAATCTTGTTACAAAGCAAAGTTTACCATTCCAAATGCCATCCCTTCGACCTCCTCAAATTGTAGCAGATTTGCCACTAAATTGGAATGTGACAGACTAGATATTAGGAAAGAATGGTCGTGAGGATTGATTCAATACCATCCGACTATCAAAAAATAATGACAAGATTTCACTTACCATACTCCTTTCGGCAGTCCAGTCGTACCAGAGGAATATGGCAGAAGGTAGGGGTGGTGAGCACTCTCTGTGTGCAATTTTCGGATCGTCTTGCTGAATGCCTTGTCGTGAGTTTTGATCGAGTCCAGCGTTTCGACTCCCTCCACAGGAGAGGCTTCGCCGTGTTCGGTCATCACAACGACATGCTTGACATATTTGCTATCGCGAGCAGCTTCCAAGGCAATATCCAATGTGCTGATATGAGCAATCAAAACCGTGCTGTGACTCCGATCCAAAATGACACGCAATTCGTCCGTTTTGTAAAGCGGGTTGACAGGTGTGAGCTTTGCTCCACACAAGCCCACCGCCAACGTTACTGGCAAGTAATCCACGTGGTTCGGCGCAAACAAGCATACACACGCCTTCTCGTCAACGCCCATGTCGTACTTGAGCGATCCAGCTAGACCACAGCTGGCCTTGTAAAAGTCGTTGTAGGTTCGTTGCATCCCTGTGCTTCCATCCGTGATGGCCACCTGCTTGCCCAAGTTGCCGCCCGACCCTTTCCACATGGACATGACAAACTCTGGAACAGGCTCATAGTCCATAATGGGAATGGGAGGGAATGGACTTGAGACGATATTGAGTGCGCAACGATCTGCGAGTTCTCCATCTGCTACCACCCTCGTCGACGAGAATGCCCGAAGAATCACGACGGGAGACAGGGATTTTTGCTGGCCATGAGAAAGAAACAGCTTGGATACCGAGTTCATATTCTGCGAAAATATTCTTGCACGCACAGTTATTGATGTGGATTGCGGGTAATAGTCTACCGGTATATCCTTGACGGTACAGTAGTACTGTTATTATTGTCACAATGACGAGCGACAGTGAATGTGACCATCGTCGACATTGTCGTTGCTTTTGGTGAGACATCACCGAAGAATCAGTAGTAGTTGACAGTTGACACTCTTCTCGTACCGTATGATACCGGTATCTCCTCCTCGCTCCCCGTACTGGTATCCATAATTATACCGTATCATACCCGTACACTACGGGTACAGTGAGTACCGGTACCGGTGCAATAAGTACCGGACTTGCTTCCTTGACCCGGCATCATCTATCAATTATAGGCGCGTGTGCTCTTGAATGGTTTTACGATCTTTTTAATTCGTCTGTGTTGAAACAAAGGTGGAAAGCCAGGCTATCGTATCACTAAGATAACGAAGTCAGTCTTGGCTAAACACACAGTGTAACAGTAACTCTCGTAATGTTAGATTCTTGGACAACAATGAGATCATCATGAAGATGATGCTCATGGTCGTTTCCACTATTCTACTACCACTGTCGGTACGTCATCGGAGATGATGCCAGTACGAGTATTGATCTTGACGGTGGGACCGGTTGCGACAAGAAGTCCAAGAGTACTTGCGAGGGCAGACGGCTGGTTTGGTAAAAGACGAAGATGAGGAAATCGAAATGGAAGTGGATTTGGACAAGACAAAAAGTCAGAACGTAACGGAGTTGGTCCTGGGCCTCATTGAAAAGTATAAGATGATTCATGGAATCGAATCCATCGGGAACATCGCTTGAAACGGAACCACAAAGGCGTTGGGTGTTCACAGCTGGAACCATAGCCAAGGTTATCTCTGGCAATCAAAATCTTGTTCTTGCCCTTGTATCCTTCCTTGTTCAAAACAAAGTCACTTCGTTCCTTGGCGACCTCTTCTCCAATGGTGGCCACTTGTTCGGGGTTCTCGTATCGCAATTCAGCAAAGGCAGCAAAGCCCAATCCGGCGTGCTTGATGGTCTTGAGGAATTCCCATCAATGACTCAAACATGGGAAGACCAGCCGCTCCACCGACGACTGCGTCAGATCCACCCTTGGACAGACAAGCAAGAGGCAGCGTTACAAACAAGGAAAACGCGCCATCGTCATCGTCAGTTTGTTGTTTATTTTACCATGAAAAGAGCACGACTTGATTAGCGATGCATTTCCGTGGTACTGAAAATGCAGTAGAAATTTATTGTTGGAGGAGCTCGTACACTCGAAGCTGCGTTTCCTCGAAGCTGCGTTTTCAAACTGCGTAAACTGCTTTTGAAGCTGCGTCAGTTTAGAAACGCAGCTTCGGAACTGCGCGCAGTTTCTCCTCATGAGCGTTCGGTTTTTTGCTGCTATTGTGACGCTTCGTGCACACAGAACACAAAACTTCCTTCCCCTGTATTTTGGCGAAGTCCACGCTGACCTGATAACTGCGCGTGCGACGTTACAGAAGCGAAGTCCTCCCGCGCCCCTGGTATTCGTACTCTCTCCACTCTCTCATGATCCCGTAAGGGTGAATAGAGTCCATTGAGTCAATCGATTGGACGGTCTGGCGTGGATGGTATCGTTCCGGCGGGAGAGAGATTCTTCATTGCTCTCAACCGTCAAGGTAGCAACTAAATTAGACAGCACTTTTTTTCGCTGCTTTACGATATACCTAGCTAGTAGTAGAGATAGTAGGGTCTACCGGTAGTAGTAGTCTACTTGCGTTCTTGCTTGTTGCAAAACTACCGGTACCACTTGCCAGCAACCATACAAGTACTCTCATGTGTCACAAAGGCAATATGACGAACCATCATCAGCTGGAAACATACGGCTTTCGGTACACGAGAAAAGATCTGATTCTGTACGCGCTGTCGATCGGCATGGGTTTTCATGCCGAGAATAGCGAGACACGGGAAGATTTGAGATTCTTGTATGAACGTCATGCGAAGTTTTCGCCTCTACCCATATTTTGTTTGACATTCATGTTCTGGTCTGACAGCAAGCACAATCAGCAAACAAGCGGCAGAATACCTCCCTTTCCGTCGCCTCTAATGGCGAAAGAAGAAATCCTTCCAAGAAAATTTCTAAAAGAGGACGTCGAGTTGTCGAGCTATCCATTGATTCACACCTGGCAGTCGATCGTCTGGAAGAAAGTCCTTCCAGTACCAGCAGATAGTGATGAAAATGTCGAGACATCAATAAATCTGAGGACAATATCCGTGGAGCCCAAATCGGTGGGAACTTTTGTCACCACTCAATCTGAAGTAATGTCCACCGATCCCTCGACAAATCAAAAGTCCTTGCTTTGCACTCTGCAATCGACCACATTGGCCTTTGGGCTTTCTAGAGATGTCGTGAATGCGTATGACTCCGGAGTTGCAAAATTGACTTCTAGACCCACAATTCCCAGCGACACTCCACCGCTTTTCGAATGGATGTATGCAACCGCATCAAACCAGGCACTCCTATATCGAATGGCAAGCGGGGATTCCAATCACATCCATGTGGATACTTCCGCATCCGAAATGATGGGAAGTGATAAGAAGGTACCTCTGCTGCATGGGCTTTTTAGCCTAGCTGTTGCGTTTCGAGCAATTCTGAAGCTCGTCCCCGACGCGGATCGAAGGATCCGAAGGCTCGAGGCAAGATTTACTCGGCCCGCTTTTGTGGGGGACGTTCTATCTGTGAAAATATGGAAAAACAAGCTATCATCTTCTGAGCTCCTATTTGCGGTGGTGAACAAAGATTCTGGGGTCACCTTGGTTGACTGCGG